>QVOB01009509.1:0-44742 GCA_014839585.1 Pseudomyrmex concolor | reverse complement strand
TAAAAGACAAAAAGCGAAAGCTTGGTATCATGAAACGCTTTGCTCGCGAGAGAGCACAATAAATAACAATTTTACTACGTATTGGAGTGGTGCTCAACGTTAGAACTTTTGGAAAAAGTTAACTAACTTGTAAATCTAGGAATATTACGTAATTCAAGATCGTTTTCTTCCTTAATTATAAAGATATACTAGACTCGAATATTTTGAGACCACAGTTGCAGTTAATTGTGAGTTACATGTGAGTATAATAATATAAGCGTAAGAATAGTAATAACATTACTATCACCATAGCTACATTAATATCAGTATAACTTCCTGCGTTAAGTCTTGTTATCAACAAAAATACATGCGAACTAGCTTTAGTATTGTCGACCTCTGCCTCGGTTATAACCGCCGCGCTGATAGTTGTTGGAATTGTTGCCTCCCTGATTCCATCCACCTTGAACCCTTCCTCCTCTTCCCCCCTTCCCTCCGCCGTCTCTCCTGTCCTGATAATAATTATCGTGTGATGTGTTTCTTTCGCCTCCACCGCCACCATAAGAATCTCTTTGGCCGGAATATTGCGACTGTTGATAGCTGTTTTGACCGTAATTCTGTCCTTGATTTTGATAGTTCTGTCCTTGATTCTGCTCGTAGGTTTGACCCTGATTGTATCCGTAGCTTTGATTCTGATTGTAATTTTGACCGTAACTTCTGCCGGAATCTCCCCTGTAACCACCACCACCACCACCACTACTCCCGCCTCTTTGATATCCTCCCGAGTCTCTATGATCCGGATAACAATCTCTGTGGCCTTGTCCGGAATATTGAGGCTGCTGATAGTCTATATTTTGACCGAAATTACTGGTAGCGTCTTTATGATCGCGATAACCGCCTCCACCACCTCCTCTACCACCGCCTCCCCTACCACCACCACCACCTCCTCTAACATTACCGCCTCCACCTCTTCCTCCTCGATTGCTTCTAAAATTATTAAATATATATTTTATTACACACAAGTTTATTTATCAATAAACATTTTCTACATGTGTTACGCCATTTTAGTCACTTACCCGGACGATTGTGGTCCTTGAACTCGATCTTTTTGCCATGGTGGCATCTCTGGTGGAGGTGGTTCTTGCTCGTAAGGTCTACCACCTCTGTCCGGCACCGCTCCGATAATGACGCTGTTGATCTTGCTTCGTGTGTTCTTGCGAACGCTAACACTACTTGTTTTCTCGATCACCGCGAGATCGTCTCTTGCTGCTAGCAAATCAGCCATCGTCACCTTCGGTTCTTTATTCAGAATTTTTTTTCTCTCCTCGTATTTAGTGTTGACTTGAGTTTCCTGCGGTTTTATTCTGTCTGACCACTGCAAAATAATATAAAAGTTATTTTAGTTCTTTTCTATATGTAGTTGTATATATAAATGGTACATGTATATCTGTAAAAAAAAATTCTACCAGGAATGATTGAACTGTGACATCAAGACGCTTGAGCAACATGTCACGACGGATTGTGTATTCCTTGTGCAGTTCCTCCTGCAGTTCACCCAACTGCTTCCATTGATTAGTAGAAAGCTCGACGTCTATAAGTGGTTTATTTAGATGCTCGGGTGGTACAGTCTTTAGTACTTCTTTTAATTTAGCTTCTAATTTTGAGAACAACATTTCAGGTGAAATATTATCTGGTGGTTTTTGGAATTTCAATGTCACCAGCATATTTTTCAAGTCTCTTGCTGTGTCACTTTCATCCTGTGTACAAAATAAAGAGTGTAAAATAGATATCATTGTATGTGTCTTGTTACAATAATAATACAAAACTTCATAAGATATCACAGTTATAAAAACTACTTACAATAGTTACTTCCAATTGCTTTTCTTCTTTAGGATATTTCACCTCTAATAATTTACAAGACATAAGTTCAGCTGCTAAGAATTCTATCAGAATAGCTCTTTCAGACTCATTGGCTAGTCTTTGATTTACATGTCCAGTCATTAGTTTCTCATTTGTACATCCTAATTCTTTAAGAAAGAAACTTAACTCTAAGAGAAAGGAACTAGCATCATCCGCACTGGTTGTAACATGAACAGTCTCATCAATGTCAATAAATGTCGCCAGTTGCTCAGCAAACCAAGCCACAAGACTAGTAAAATCTGATGATTTTGCACCAAGTTTCAAAGCTTGTCTCAGCTTTTCTTCCTCCAACATTGGTCCAGTATATCTGTATTATTGAAACCACAAATATTTTACAATCCGTGACTTGAAATTTTAAAATTGTAAAAATAAGATAATTTCAATAAAGAGCATGTCTATCGTCATGCCGATGTGATGAAAAAATAAACGCAATTGAATTACAATCTTTGCGATATAACCTCTACTTACCCAACATCTTCGAGCATATGCACTAATTTCTCTTCCATGGTTGATCTTGTCTCTTTAACTCCGAGCTCCGAACGATTTAGCTAGTATTGAGCAAAAATGTGCAATAACTAGGCAGATATTCTTGTAATTTATTCGAAAACTTGGTGCAATGCAAAATCGACAGCAAACTCTCTCACGGTACGTTGTAGTTTCGTTACCAACTCAATTCTTCACAATACTCCAGTAATGCAAACGAATATTGCCGTGAGAAACCGGTACCGGTGGCTTCACATATGACATGGATCAAATTGCACAAAAAAGAAGACGGATCAAGGCTCGTTTTAATTGCAAAATTAAATTCTTTAAGGCTGTTTCCAATTCATCATCCGAGTGAATGATTCGATTATTTTTAGCGTAGCAAATATCGGGGCAAAATTTTATGACAAAAGTGCAAACAAGATATGCGAATAAAATGCAACAAGCAACAAGCAAATATATGAATGTCTGTTAGTCGCCTACACCAGGTTCTCCATTTTTTATAAATTTATTTCGCACATCTTGGAAAACGAAAGAGAGAGAAGGAGAGGAAAAAAGAAAGAGAAAGAGAAAAAGAGAAACGACGTGGCGTAGCCGAACGGAATTCTTCGTTCGCGCAGGCGTGAACTCCATTTCGCACTTGACAAAATCGAGAGTCGCGCTACTGTGTACACTATGGCGTATGCCGTGGCGAAACGGCGAGAGTAGTTGTCCCTGTAGGCGTCGTTATGATGCGTGGGTCGTAACGTTTTTTTTGAGAGAGAAGCGAGAGTTTGTTTTGAATCGATAACGAACGTGGGCATCGCTTTTTCGTTAAATTATGGTGATTTGCTCGGCGAGGAGTGGCGTCGTCCTACGAAGCCGCGACGATGGAACCGGACGTCGGTGGTGAGCGTCGTACGGACGATTAATTGAACAGGATAGGACTCTTGTTGCCTTGTCGCGGTATTCGGTGTGTCGATTGTACGTGCGATGTCGCGAAGTTTGACGAAGCTTCGCCCCGTCGTGCAACGGCGAAGGCGCGACGTCGTGATCCCGCTTGTCGCGTGTCTGCTGCTCGCGTCGTCGTTGTCGTCATCGTCGTGGATCGCGGAGGCGGCGAGCGATGTTAATAAGGATAGCTGCCCGGTCGAATGCGCTTGCCTAGGAAATTTGGTCGCTTGCAACGATCTTCGGCTTATAGAGGCGCCCAGTGGTTTGCCTCCGTGGATGGAGGTCCTGTAAGTAAACAGTCGTCGATTGTTTATGTATAATGGAGGAAGAGGGAGGAAAAGCAACAGTGTTTAAGTATATGGTGCGATTGATATTTAAATTTATTTATTTATTTATTTTTTGAAGTTTTTACTACATGTCGCACAATGACATTTAGCAAGGTGTGTGTTTTGAAGAGTTGTAAAATGTTTAGTTTTAGTTATTAATAAAATAAAAGAAAAAAGATGTGAGAGAGTTTTTACAAGTAAATGATTCAGTATGATTTGTTTTGAATCACAAAGATTATTGGAGCTGGTCTGTGTGTATGTTTTATGTGTAAAGTGAGCAAAGAGATAGATAAGATAGAGAAAGGCAATTTACAACAGATATAAAATCATTAATGACATAGATAGTGTAGACTAATTTTATCTAAGAGTTATATAATTTATTATTTTTTTTTTTTATTTCAAGATGTACACATATTCTTGCACATATTCTTTGTAGAAACAATAAGTGATTTTTATACTTAGAGAAATTTGTTATATACCTATTTGATAATTAAATAAGAAAATTATTAAGCTTTGTCTTAAATTATTATTTATTACAACGGTAATTTAGAAAAGACTATAATAAAAAAATAATAAATATAAAAGTATACTTAATAATATAAGAGTACAGTGAAACCTAGTTTATTCGGACCGATTGAGGGACAAGAACGTTTGAATAACCGAGTTTTTCGTAGAAGTCCACCAGCATTCCTACCATCTTTTGTTAAGTTCGGATAATAGAAGTTTCGACGTTCGGGAATTAGAGGTTCACTGGTAGTGACTAGTGAGAAGTTCGTATAATAGAGGTTTGGGCCTCAATCGTTTCGGATAAAAGAGGTCCGGAAAATAACGAAATACCTAAACGAAATTCCACTGTATACTTAAACATGTTTAAGTATACTTTTATATTTAATTTTATTAATTTTCATATTAAACATGTTTATATTTTTTATTTTACAATAATAAAATTTTTATTAAAAAATTCCATGTGATTGTCTTTTTAATAAAAAAAAGGCATGTCTATATTTATAATTTATTTCAAATAAAAGTTGACAAGAAAGGAAACTACTATTATGCAGCAATTTATTATTTATTGGATGATAACTGCTATTACTCTATATTTGTTTGGAAGTCGAATCAAGGGGAGTTATATTGCTTGTTATGGCTGCATGTAGGTCGCTTGTCTCTTCGTTGCACTAAATGGTCAGATTGATGAAACTGACTTCTACAGATACATAGTCAGGTTTCCATATAGGGTGCTATATGTGATGATGGCTGATCATTGTAAAGTCCCTCTTGATGTTCAGAGTCAAGGATAGCAAGAATCTAAGTAGAGAATACTCATGACATCCTATTTAAGATATTAAGTTGTAGAGGTAGCCCGAGGATGCTGGTTTTATACAATGCACATCCAAATAATAAAACTTATGTGAAACAATTTACAAATTAGAATTATTTATACAAAGTTTGTTTAAAAACTAAAAACAATGTCTTAATATTTAATAGAAAAAAATCTGAAATAGAAAAAACTCTGAAATACAGATGTAACATGTTAGTCTCTTACATGACTTCTACTATACAGAAACAATAAGAGATAAAAAGTTTTTTCCAAATATCACAATTAATAAATACAATTTGTTTCTTTTTATTTTTCAGAGAATTAAAGAATAACAATATTGCTAATTTGGAATTTGACTCACTGCTTCATGTACCAGAACTCAAAAAATTGTAAGCAGATTTATTAAGTAATTGTTATTCATTGATGTACCGAGACACACAATAAATTATCTTATTTGTGATTTATTTATAATTGTAGAGATGTAAGCGTTAATAAACTTGGAGATAATTTTACTATTGCCTTGTCGGAAGTAACACAATTACGTGAGCTTAAAGTGAATAAAAATCAATTAACAAAAGTGCCAGATCTTGTATTTGTTAAGAATATTACTCATCTTACGCTGTAAGTATTTGTTATGAAAGTGTTCTTTTAATTGAATCTGATAAAAAAAAAAAAGATTTAATATTAACTTTCGATATATAATGGAAACGATAATTATCAATATTGCAATTGTTTGTAGATCTCATAACTTAATTACCAGTATAAATGGAACTGCATTGCTCACTTTGCAACAGCTTCAGTATCTGGATCTCAGTGGAAATAAAATAAGTGTCCTTCAAAAAGGATCTTTCCTTACTCCTAATCGACTTACACATTTGTATGTATATCTGTTTTATTTAAAAGATCCTATTTGTTATATATGCTATATATTGTTATCACACAAAATATTATATTTGCAGAAATTTAAATATGAATCAGATAAGTATAATTGAAAACGGAAGTTTGGATAATTTAACTTCCCTGGAGGAACTTCGTTTAAACAAGAACCATTTGACACAGCTAAAAGACCTCTTTTCAGGTTTAAAGGAATTACGAGTGTTGTAAGTGGTTTTTTATATTTGTAAATTAAAAATTATTGATTACAGAATTTATTTAAAATTATTAAACAGTTTCTTTATACAATGAATTATCTAAAATGCTTACTTTGCAGAGAAGTGAATAGAAATAATCTACAACAAATTCACGGATTAAGTTTAAAACATTTAACTAAGTTGAAAGAATTACATTTGAAAAGAAACAAAATCGAAATGTTAGACGATGGAGCTTTTTGGCCACTTAACAATTTGATAATGTTACACCTTGACTTCAATATGCTGACTTCCATAAGAAAGGGTGGTTTGTTTGGATTATCCTCTTTGCAAACACTTACCTTATCGCACAATCGGATCTCTTCGATCGAACTTCAAGCATGGGAACAATGCTTAAAAATAACAGAAGTGTCAGTAATGAATCTATAGTCATAATAAATAATTTATTATAAAAATTGATTAATAATTTATTTGTCTTGGTATTATCTTTACGTGTGTATTTTTTTTATTTTATTTTAGAGACCTGTCGCATAATGCAATGACTTCCATAGATCGAGATGCGTTCGAATATCTTTCAAGACTGGAAAAACTCAAACTGAGTCACAATCAGATAACGCACATTGCGGAAGGAGCGTTCAATCATACGACAAATCTTCGTGTTTTGTACGCATACTTTTTTACAAAATGTTTTAACAAATCTTTGCGATAGTCTACGATTGCCATATTACACAATTGTGTTTTACTATAAAGGGAACTGAATTTCAACAAGATATCTTACATGGTGGAGGATATTGGTGGGGCGTTTGCCGCACTCGGTCAGTTGTGGAAGCTGAACCTAGCAAACAATGATATCAAGTCTATAAATCACAACGCCTTCATCGGCCTAAGTCACGTAACTGATCTCGATTTAATTGGTAATAATATTACGTCCATTCAAGAAAATGCGCTCTTACCGATGACTAGTCTGGATACATTAAAAATGCACACCCGTAAGTCCGACGTTTAACACATTGCGTTTATATGCAATCAAAAATTCAAAACTGTGTAATTTTGATTAATTTCATTTTGCTTGTGCAGAATCTTTGCTTTGCGATTGTGGACTCAAATGGCTGGGAATGTGGCTGCAAAACCGTCATTACAGGGAGGCTAAAATGTACTGCGGTTATCCCCATTGGCTGCAGGAGATGCCATTAAACATTTTACATCATGCGAACTTCACTTGTGGTGAATATTTTATTGTGTTAAAAAATTAACACACACATGGTATTTAAACTTATCTGTTAGAGCACTCTTTTTCGTTCTGTGCTATTTTTTATATTTTTAAAATTTTAACAAGTTTTTTTTTTACACAGATGAATTTCCAAAACCACGGATTATTGAAGAACCAACGGGTCAAATGAGCATTAAGGGTGGCAACGTGACGCTGATTTGCCGCGCAACCAGTACCTCCGACGCGCCGCTCTCTTTCACCTGGAAACACGACAATGTAGAGTTAAAATCTGCGCAGATTAGCACGGAGACCAATTCTTCTTCCGAGAGTGGAGTAACCGAAGCGACTTCCTTTTTCTATCTTGTTAACGTAACTCACGCTAACGCTGGCAAATATCAGTGTATGGTGACGAACACTTTCGGAACTACGTATTCGGGGAAAGCCAAATTAGTCGTGTCAGGTAATAGTTTAATAATAATATTTTAATTAAAAAGAATGTATTTAGAAAAAGAATATAAAAGAGAATTATTCTCAATTGTCAAAGTATATAATTGTTAAGTAATATATTTTTCTTTACAGTTTATCCGACATTTTCTAAAATTCCGCACGACATAAAAGCGCACGTTGGAAGTACTGCTCGTTTGGAGTGCGCTGCCGATGGACAACCGTCGCCGCAGATCGCCTGGCAAAAGGACGGTGGAAAGGTCGACTTTCCAGCTGCGCGGGAAAGACGAATGCATATGATGCCTACGGATGACGTACTGTTTATAATAAATGTGAAAACGAGAGACAGCGGTGTTTATTCGTGCATAGCACAAAATCTGGCTGGTAGTATTGTCGCGAACGCAACTCTTACAATATTAGGTAAGAAATCTTTGTTGCGAACATAAGCTGAGTTTATACTTGCACATATTTTTATTTACATATCTGTATGTATATTTATGTAAAATATCTAGAAACTCCATTTGTAGAAACTCCATATTTGGTGAAGCCAATGAAAAATAAGGAGATAACAGTGGGCGGTTCGATCGTGTTGGAATGCATGGCAAATGGTACGCCACGTCCGAAATTGTTGTGGCGGAAAAATGGCAGTCTGTTGCAGCTAACGAATCGCCACTTCTTCACAGCGGACAACCAGCTGTTGATTATCGTCAACGCGATTTTCAGCGACGCCGGCAACTACGAGTGCGAGATGAGCAACTCGTTAGGCACCGTCGTCGGATCGTCTCATCTCACGGTCAATCCAGGTGATTAAAGTTATTAATAATACGTCCGCGAAAGATTCCGACGAGAGATCTTTGTTCTATACTGAGTTCAAATCGAGAAACCGGAGATAAGATTATCGCGCGTCTCGCTTACCAGAAAGCCCCTCTTCACTCCACAGCCATTGGCTTTCAGAGGGTGTTCCGCTAATCTCGCATGCAACGCTATCTCTACTTTGCTTGCTTTTTTTCTTCTAGTGCGCAGTAGGATTCTCTTCTCGATTTAAACCCAGTATAAACTTTTGTTCAGCTCCAAATGCCGCTCTAAATGACGCCGAGATTTTGGGCGTAATAATAATATCGGTGGTGTGCTGCGCCATTATAACTTCTGTGATCTGGGTGATCGTGATCTACAAGACTAGGCGTCGCCTGAATTCCGCCCAAGACGTCTCTCTCGTGCAGCCAGCGACAACCGTTATACTCGCCGTACCGGACACTACGCAAGAGCGGTTGTATCTGGACACGAGCTCGCAACACAGCAAGGACAGCGGAACGGGTGACAGCGCCAATCCTAGCAACGATCAGCTGCAGTTATGCATACCTGGTGGGTGCTTCTTACACATTAACACTTGAGAAAGAGAGTTCTTCAGAGAGTTGATTGATACGTGATGTTTATCTCGTATGTTATTCATTATAGAAGAAACCGCGAGCAACTCCGTTAATAATCATGAAGAAGAAATGGGAACGATAAGCGCCGATGATCCTCTCTTGCGTTATACGAATCACGAGCGAAATACTAATGTTGATAGCGCGGTTTAAAAAACGGAAATGCAAGTCGAGGAGAGTGAGTAAATGAACTTAATTCGTGCATTGTCATTGATGGTTTAGAGAATAGTTCGCCTATTCGCCAAGAGAAAGTGAGTATTCCCCTGAATACGACTAGTTTTTACCACGAGATAAAGATTTCGTGCAGAAATCTGTCAAAGTGACCTATCGGTGGATGTTGATCCGAGAAAAGTACACTCGATGTATTCGATAATATTGTGTATATGTACTGACGGATCAACGAGTCACGTCGTAAGTACAACATGAACGATAGCGTAACACGTCATTGTCATCGTATTTATTATTGACGCGACTCTCGTTAAGTCGATAATTAGCGCAAATCGAACGATATGAAGTGTAAATAGTAAGCCTAAGGTTCTTCTATTATAATCGAGTATTATTAAAACGCATGCCGCACATCGGTCGCTTTCAGAAAACGCAATGCTTGTTATACATGTTAATTATACGTGGTTTTTGAACGCGTTTTTATTTGTTTAAGAAGTTCAGAAAGCTGACAGAAATTTATGTGTGTCCGCTTGTAAAACATGGCTGAAACGTGTTCTCTCTGTATTTAGGTTTTAACCCTTTCGCTCCGGCAAAGTTTGATGCGTGAACTTTTCGCTGACGCGCAAAGTATAAAAGTTTTGTAGACAGTGTAAAAGTTAAGGCGAAACATCGAATTACATTAAAAAATACAAGTGACTACTACAACTAACAAACACCTATAGGCGCTTTTAGCCTCGTTTGAACCTCACCAACATATTCTGAACAAACTTTTAAAGCGCCTATAGGCATCTGCAGCGAAAATGAAAGGGTTAATGAAAGAAACCATTCATCTACTTATGTCGTACAACCATTGTGCTTCCTGAACGTACTTATTGTGACGCGTGCGAAGGTCATTTACTATGAACCATAAAAGCTACATACATTATAGACCAGCCTTATGTGATAGATATTTATTCTAGAGTTTATACATATATTACGTGAAAGCAGGCGGCTATTTATATACGAATACGTAAAAACAGAACCGTCATCGTCGTTGTTTGTTCCGGAAACGCGATTACCAACAGGTGGAGATGTACATCTATGCACCAAAGCGTTGATTCTATGCATAGTTTTGTCCTTTGATTTTCTTCGTTCTCGTAGTCACGTTAGACGATTATTATGAATTAGATTTTAATTTGTTTATTGATCAAATGTTGCTCACACTACTGATAAATACTTTTTATCTATGGTAGGTGTATACAATTGTTAGCTTTCGTAGGCATTTTTGTTAGTATTAATATTTGTTAAGTTGAAAAATGCATACTTTATATAAGAATAATATTTTCCACATTATTGTCTATATAATTTGTTTTCAGAAAGTTTGAGTAGTTCGTCGGTTCTTCTTTATCATTGCAATACCACAGAAGATGTAAGAATTCCGTTTCCGTTTTCCTAACGATTTTTGCATATATTTTTTATCTCAGTTTGTTTAATTAAGAGAAATTTAGAAAGTATAAAAGATCCTTTCAGTTATTGAAGAATTTTATAGTTGCGTATATATATATATATATATATATATGTGTGTGTGTGTATTTTGAAAGTTCGTAAAATGTGTGTGTGACTGCAACTAAACCCGGTGTTTTTTTTTTACATGACAGAAATTTGTTTTCAAAAATTGACGTAGTGTGTGTTCTTTTTTAGTCTATATTTTATGTATACACGAATCAATCATTTTACTTTTATATTCAAGATTGGACATATTAAATTTATGATATACGTTATGAGATATAGATGTGTATGACATATAATATTTAAAATAACATAAAGATTAAGACTAAAAACTTAATATGTAGCTTTCTCGTAGTATTCGCATTGGAGTTTTTACCAAGTTCGATTTGACAATTCGATATGAAGCTTTGAGTTTACATTAAATAATAAGAAAGTTTAAGGAAAAGACGAGTGTTCTTTAATAATAGAAAAATAATTCGAACAATAATGTGCACAAGTGATGATTATGAAAGTATAAATTTAAATGAAAGTTTTTGCCAGACAGATATTATCGAAGTGAAACTCTCTTCAATAATATAATCCATATATTTTTCTATGACTTGTATTTGCGAAAAGAAAAATTGAAATCCCATGAAAACTTGCACAAAACGAAGAGAGAGCCAGTACTGTTACTATTACTTAAACCGCGCGATTCCTTCCAATATTTATTTACTCTGACTCACACAAGTGTCTGACATGTGTAAAGTACGATATGCTCATTGTGAGTATAAAATTCAAGTAGATTAGATTAATTTAGATCTAATCTATAAAATTCAAGTATTGTATGCCGACATAAACTAGCTCGTAATATTCCACTTATTATTTGTGTGTATAACTTATATGCCTGTGTAATGTATATGTTTGAACAATGTATGAGAACAAGATGGTTTATTAATAATAATAATAATGTGTCGTTTTTTTCTCTTTTGAAAGAAAAATAAAACCAGGAAAATCGATAGAAGTCGATGTCATTCCGAGTGGAATCAAAAAGTTACACAATAGCTGCTCAGTTGTGGATGGATCGTGGAAAAAAACAAAAAAAAAAACAAGAAATAGATTTCATAATAATTAATAGTGTAGGTTTTTTTTCTTGCGCTGTAGCAACGAGTATTAAATTATATAGTCAAACAAAATAGATGCTCTATTACGGATATGATTTTCTGGCTTGCGCCCGTGTGATACACCAAATAAGGCATCTGTTTCTCATTCAGTATTTTCCTCCTTGTTGTTATATAGTATTGTGTACAAATACAAGTAATCACCTACAATATATTTCGTGCGTGTTATTATTTATTACCACAGCGTGTTAAAGTTGTGTAATGTCACTTACCTCTTTGCGACAGATCACCGGTCGAATGTCCGTACAGAACATACTGAGAAAAAAACAAGTACTAAATTTGTAAGTTTTTACTAAGTAATAAATAGCGTTAGTTAACAAGGCACTGAATACGAAACAAATATAGAAAATATGTATAACAATACATAAATATATATTATTATGTGTATTTACATACACATGAACGTATATATGTATTTTAGATGTACTTTTGTCTTCTCTTTTTTTCTATCGAGACGATCACAAAGAATTGCGAAACAGCGTGATCTTTGTGCGTGTAATTCAATAATAAAAAATATTTTCTATCACCAGTCAATCGTTTTTAGAAATAGAACTAAATCAGAAGTTCCCCGAGAGATGCGGACAGAAAGAAGAAAATCTGAATGCAAGGAGTAGATCAAACGGAAACGTACCTGCTTATTTTCAAGTATCACAATTATTTTTCAAGTGTACATATAATACATAAATATTCTACAATCTGCATTAGTTTTTCGAGTTGTATTGATCGCTCATTTATTTATTTGAAGTGCGTACGTTCGATAAATTCCTTTGCTTTGCCAGATAAAAATTGGCGTGTATTTTATATAAAAAAGCCTATAGAAATTTTAGTAACGCGCAATTTGAAAATAGCAAGTGAAGAAAAATTATTTAATAGTAATAATTAAATGTTATATTATCAATTCTATTTTTTTTTTTTTTCGACCGTAATGCGAATTTCATCGCACGCATGTGTTTTTTATGTACATTACAAATAGAAAGGCTTCCTTCGAAGTGGCGTATCTCTAAGATGAGATATCGTTTCACTTGATCTTCGTTGTACAAACACAAATTAATTCGCCTCGCAATTATTTCATAAATTAATCTTTCAACATGCATATCTAATCGGTTGTTTATTACACACATACCGATAAAAAGCTTTTATTACATACGCTACACTCTTTATGACATCGCGTATCAGTTTTGTGTTATAGTTTCTATGTAAACGATCGTAAGAAAAACAATAGCTCGCTCGTTCTCGAGTTTTCGTCGAATTTGATAAGCAAGCGTTCGAGATAATTCTTGCACACTTCATAGAAGCACAAGATAAATTTCTCTTCGTACAATTAAGCAATTTTAGAATGCGCACTTCCGTTGGATTAAATCACTCCTCTTGCAAAGAGGATGTTATAGATATAATACACATTATACAATAAAATGTTTTAGATGTGTTTACTTCGATATATGTATTCCTTTGCATACTAAAACGTGTGTATATTATCATTGTTTCATGTTCGCATCGTTATTTACAAATGCAAATAATTTCATTTCAGAATCAAACTGTAAAACAACTCGATGCAACAGACTGTGCATTAAAAGTATCAAGAATATATTTTAATTGATTTCATAATAATTATACTTATAAAATAAAACTATGTGTGCACTTGTGACCACAAAAATTTGCTATGTTCAAAAGCAATTGAATGTTCTATGTATACTATGATATTTGTCTTTTTTTTTTTTTTTTTTCATTCTCGTCACGAAGATTTATTCGAGAAATGTAGATTAAATAAATTATCTAGGAGGAAGAGATACGCACTAATAATACTAATTGTGAGATGAAACCTAAAGCGTACGTCTTCAAACGATTCATAGGATCGTTTTTCCAATCAACCGATTGATTATTGCGCAATATCATTTCTAGATTCGCATGCTTACTGCAACTCTTCCGGCGCGCCACGTGCTACAATCCATGTACAGTACTTATGTACGCGCGGTTGCGATAGACAATCTAAAACTAAGCAAGGCGGCAACAAGAGCAAGGATCATAGCAAGCATGGCGCCAGAATATTCGCGGTAAAACTCGGCGATTCTCTCAAAGTTGCCGCTCGATCGATTGCGTGAATCGATCTTCGTCTTTTTTTTTTTTTTTATTTTTTTTTTTTCGTCCGAATGTTACTCTTCTTATTCCCGGACATCCGAGTGCGTCGTGTACGGCAATTTATTTACGACGAATTTACGAAGAGACTCCACGTCGAAGTTCATATGCAAAAAAAAAATAATACAGATAAAATAGATATATTTATTGATATTCTTTATATACAAGATAAAAAGAATACACAAAAGAAAGTAGGAAAGAGGTATTTTGTATATGCTAAATCTTTCGCTTACAACACTACAATCTGAGATATTTTTTTTTTTTTACCCATGTATTATTCCTATGTATTGTTGTTATCGTTACTGTTACGTATAAATAGTTATTCGCAATATTATTTAGGTCGCAAAAAACTCGAACCGTTCTTAAATTCAGAAGTTTCGTGTATGTATATATATGTACAATGCGTGTCGGAGACTTTCTCGAGTACGTCGTAAATAAACCTGCAGGTACTCTCGTATCACACACTGGCCAGAAATAAGATTCTTTTTTTTTTTTTTTTGTTTATTATCTAACACGCACATCTATTACACAACAATTCGACCGATATCTACGACGTCATCGAAAAACGCTCTATCGCGAAAGATTACGACGGTTGTTTCCCGCTTGCTTAAAACCAAAAAAAAAAAAAAAATCTATGTAACGAGAGAGCAAAGTTACACATGCAGACGCATAATTAAATATAACACTCGCGCTTAATAAACTCTTCTGACAGCTCTAGAATAATTCTACGAAGCCTTACTACACACTAAAAAAAAAAGAGAAAAACAAAATAATATAAATACCGTAAAATCAATCAACTTTTTAGCTAGAATAAAACTAGTTGAGCGCGCGAAAGAGCTCTACCGAGAGATTGGCAAAGGAACTTTCAACCTCTTGCATACACCGCATCGTTTTTCGTTATCACGGCTGATTAAAAAAATAAACAAACTGTCGTACACGGCACATGTGTTTTTTGAGTTTTTTACTCAGCGTAGCGGCGGACGATCGCGGAATCGGTCGCCAAGTAACGCGGCGAAAGAGAAGTAAAAACGCTCGTGCTCGCTCGTTTTTTTTATAAAAATATCAGCAAAAATACAACATTATCCTCAATGATTTATCTCTGGTGTCGTCAGTGATTCGCTCTATCTACATTCATCTAAATATACATGTATATATAATTTATAATTACAATTCACACGATATCTTCCACACGTAACTTCTTCTATAAACATTTAATTACATTCACACACGCGTTAATTACTTGCATTTTTACATGCATTCGATTAGTCGTTCATGTATCGCAAAAATAAGACAGAGTTCATTGCCTATTGTTTTTATTTTGCGTTTCACATCAATCGTCCCGTCCTTCGTTATAAAATCGCGAGTAATTTATATATAAGCGTCGATATACTTACTCGCGAAGCCCCGCATGCGTGCGCGCGCTCTTTCTCTCTCTCTCTCTCTCACTCTTTTTCTTTCACATTGTGACAAAAGTTACTGGAGTTATCTGACAATTGTGCAGAACTTCCGTATATGTACAATATTTATATATATGTATGTATAATATTTTGAATGGCACCGTGGAGTTTAGTTTGAATTGGTCGTTCGTTTTATCTTGGTTTCGCGCGTTTAAACATCATCTCAGAGACGAAGTTAACGTACATCGCTGATCGTATCTAAGAGAGTTCTTTTTTCGTTCTTTAAGACGTTTGCGCGCGGTTGTTTGAATAATTTACAAAAATTTCCATTATCTTTCCCTCCATTCGATATCTCGCTAAATCACAAAAACGAAAATCCTGCCGGGATGGGCCGTTTTTAAAAGTTCGCGTCTCACATACACAAGAAAAACACTCATTTGGACTCTAATTTTTTTTTACACTAAATGGTACATCTATTCTTGCTTCTCTCTCTCTCTCTCTCTCTCTCTGCCTCATCTTGCTCCGTATCTGAGTGCAATGAGAGCGCCATTAGACGGAAGCGACTCTCAAACTTTGGTCATATCTTCTGGATCCTGCATCGGGTCGTCATTCTAGCCGCTGCGTGATCTCGCAGGCTGATGTGGAAGACCTCGCCCAGAACTAATGTGTCACCGTAGTCTCACTGTCTCGAACACACTTGTGTGTGTTCTCTTTCGGCGAACCGCCCACGTTCTATTCCAATCAGTTTCTCGTTCCACCGTTTCTATACAATAGAACACTATCGTACCGTTTTATTCTATCCACGCTGGCGTGTCTCATAACGCCGAGTGATCTCATTGCCAACTTCATCTTCAAATCGTCCTCCGTCTTTTTCGTCGGTCGTTCTATTTCCCGTCTCCTATATACACGTGTGTGCGCGCACTCTTCCTTCACTCTAGTCATGTAAGAAATCGATATACGGTCTAGAACATGAGCGGTCATCAATCGTTGTTCATATCCTTCAGCTCGGTGTATGCGATTTGTTTCCGGTAAAGATTGCTGCCGCTCGACAGTCCTCCTTTCCTCTTGTTCGGCATTGTCGACGGACCGGGCGCGTAATAATGCCGCCTCTTGTACACGACCATCCTGCGTAAACAACAAGAAAAATATAATCGGTATGGATTGCATGGATCAGACAAAATTTAGAGAGAATTCTCGCGCATTTCTTAGATTTAATTCTGTCTATCGTGTTCGCTTGTTTTCGCAATTCCCCAGTTAGTGGATGTTTTCACTAATTGTCTTAACGACTATGTACATTGGAAATACCGCATTTTATCTTCGTGAAAAATTGCAATCAGTTCGCTTGAAGAGATAAGTGTGCGTTCGACAGATCTTTAAGAATTCGCATTACCGCAGTTATCAGAATATTGTCGTACAATATGTGTGCGAAGTGGCGACGCGTTATCACAGCGTTTTGTTTAAATTTCAACTGTCAATTGTTTTTTTTTTTTTTTTTTCCAAGAAAATTGAACCTACACCTTGGTTAACACGCAAAAACTGATTTCCCTCAACAAAAATCGCAATTTCAAATACTTCGCGTGCGCGCTACTTTTTTCAATTGCTGTCACATTTTTTCAAAGTGCGTCTTGCGCGTATCTTGTGTGTTTCATCATCATTCACGCGAAGCGCATTCTCGCAAGTTCTGTAATTGTCAATCAATATCCTGCGTCCAAAAAAAAAACGCAATTAGCTTTTGTGCGGTTTTATCAGTGCTATATATAAATAACGACGCGACACGTACGGAACTGCCGCGTTTGCACCGATGCCACAGATCGGTCCTTGAGCGCGATCTAATGTCGGTGGGAATTTGCGCAAAAAGCCTGAATGGCAAACGCAATCACGCCTACATCACGTGTATATGTTCGCTCTGGCGGCCATTCGTTTCCTCCTCTTTCTCTCTGCACCGCACCACGTGCACACGCTGGTAATTGTATCGGTACCTTCACGAGAACATATATTGACGGATACGGCTAGTAGTCTCATCACACCTCATCGCGATAACGTCGTAATATAGCGTGTCAGTATTCCGTGGAATTGCGATATGCAAGTATCTCGAAAATACACTCATTGTTCGATGCGTCAATTAATTCGTGTTGTTCTGTTCGAGATCTCGCTAAAAAATTTAACCCGTGAAACATATTCGATTTCACATGATTAATTGATTTCCCGTTCCCAAGTAAAGAAACTGATAACTTGAACATCTTAGTTGCGGTGTGACATACGTTTTCACAATTTCTTACCTGATTTTTTTTTTTTTTTTTTTTTTTTTTTTCAGTTTTTATTTTTTCCAGCTTCTTTTTCTTGAATTGAATTTCTTACTTTTTGACAGAATTGACTGTAAATCTCTAGAATAATTTTCCGTCGTGCACGTGTCTTTTGTGTCACCCTGTATAATCATCATAGGCTCGACTGCTATCTGCGTAATTACTATTGACGGTAAGCACCATCGAAGACGACATGCTGCGCGCGAAAACTTCCACTTGCGCAGCGGGACGGGGCAATAATTATTGCAGTAACAAAGACTCTCGATTGCCATCTATTGAAAGAGGCATCCTTGCAAATGAATAATGACAAAAAAAAAAGACGCACCTGTGCGACTTGAATTTTATTTTTAATTATTTATAAAGATGTCTTTCTTTCAACAAACAATTGAAATTGTAATTCATTATGTACACTTATTATATTTTTGATTTGATTCGCATAGATAATATTGTTTCTTCGTAAATTCATGATTTCCAAATGATTTCTTTTTTTTACAATTAATACTCATCGTCGATGTAGACATCCGGTTGTAAATCGAGCATAAACTTACCAAAGTTTCCGAACAAATTGAGGGAAGGTGTGTTTATTCAATCTAGTTCCAAATATATCTATAAGTCTCTTTCTCTTTGCAATACTCCCAAGTATTATTGTGTTACAGGATTAAGAAATGGTCAATATCGAAAGATCGGGGAAAACAGGGTACTATTGCGGGATAAAAGTTACGTACTATCGCAGGATAGGACAATTCGATTTATTTATTTTTATTTATAAATTATCGCACACAAGAACGTGGACTTGGATGCAGGAACCATGCGTAACACATTCGCGCGCGTTCGCGCATAAAAGTAGATTAAAAAGAAAAAAAAACGAACATTACTCATTTAATAAAAAGTGATCGCTTTCAAAAGAATATCGAACAACTGCGGCTGAAACACTCATGCTGTATTTTGTTGCGAGAAAGATAAAAAAACACGATAATGTTTGTGTATACCTACATGTGGTGCACGACGTATTATCGTAATGTCTCTTGGCTGGAATAATATGCAACTAAAAAGTAATATCGGCGGGCTCGTTAATACTGCTGCGAGAAACAGCGAGTTAAAAACTTCCATTTGTACAAATGCGCGTAAACGGAGTAAGTCTGTACGACAGACTAATATATAAAAAACAAAGTAACTGCATATCTTGCATATACACATATATTGAACCTTTGTATCTCTTCATCTTTTCACAAAAATTAAATTTAATAAAAATATATAACAGTAACGTTTATTTGTGTATATTTTTCTATTTCTTATATGTTTTATTTTTGTTCATCAGAATCTATTCAATAGATTCAAAGAATATGTAGATATATATATAATAATAATAATAATAATAATAATAATAATAATAATAATAATAATAATAATTCGCGAGATCATAGCTCTAACGTTTCGCTTTAAAAATATAGTACGTATATGTGTGTATGTGTGTCGTACGTGTGAGTGTTCACAGATTTACTACAAAGGGAATATAAATCGTCGCGAATGGACAAGGGAGGATTATAAAATATACAAGCGGCAATTCGCGAATTGGAAGCAAACTATCTGTCATCGTTGTGTAGACATGTCAACCGCTGTCAACGGACTATCCCCGTCCATTGTCCACTGCTATATATATATATACACATCTTGTGTTTCCCTCAACTCGTTTGAACGTTCTATCTTATCTGCTCGTCCATGTTATATTTAAGGCACCATTTCAAAAATAACGTCGAAGATTGAAGGATTAATACTTCAGCGCGACGCTCTCACACCTTCACGATCGCGCCATTGCGGCTCGTAAAAAAATAAAGATAGCGTCGTACACAATAAACTGACTAGATGAGTCCGCTCTTCTTTCGGGAAAAGAGAAAGCGGAATTTTTCTCGTTTTATTCGTAAACTAGTCTTGCCGAAGCCTTGTTTTGTCTTCTTTTTTGTTTTTTTTTTCTAAACTTTCTCATTGCACCTTTTGACAGCTCGTCCTCTTCCTTTTCGAGGAACATTTTCCACGGACCGTCTCTCTAAAGACGCCGATTATGTTTTTCTTTGTTACATGTACATATCTATGTATGCGTCATAATAATTTATCTAACAGCTAATAATACTAGCACACAGTAATTAACAGCTAATCTCAAAATAAAATAACATGTACATCAACTTAGGTGGCTAAAGTCAAGAGAAATCACCTGCGGTATTTCCAAGGTTTTTTTTCAGACCTATGGATCTATAGATTCCTGCGGTAGAAGGATACTAGAAACGAAATTCGACCAGCGAAGTAGTTCGTTAAATAATCACAGAATATCCCTCGTGACAGCACACATCTGATGAAACGATTAAGTAATACAGACGATTGTCTATATAGTAATTAATAAATTCTGTCTTACGTTAATTCGTCAGCGAGAAGGGCCACGATGTTTTTTTTTCTTGGTTTATAAATAAATGTATCTAAATTATTTTACACAACTAAAAAAAGGCAAGTATTACTTCAAGGCGTATACTAGCGATATACAGTTCTGAAGATGACAAACTTCGAAAAAAATCGATATCACGCACTACGAGCGCAATCTTCTCGATAAAGTTGGAGTGGAATGATAAATTGCACATAATTATAAAGAATCTAAGCCATCGAGTATAAGTATCGACAATATATCGCTGGCAATAAAAGATTCGTGTCCCTTCTGATATTTTTTTTCTTTATAAAAGCTTTATAAAAGTGACGTAATATCGTTAAAAAAATATATTCTGTGCTTATAAAAAAAAAAAAAAAAAAAAAAAAAAAAAAAAAAAAAAAAAAGACCCATATAAGGTTCTCTCGCACACTCAATGTGTCCTATAGTATATAATAATAATATCCATAAGAAGAACAGTGCCCGCACTTGCTTCTATTTGGTTCCTTTTTTTTTATCCGTTACACGATCCCTCTTCGTCATTTGTCCGATTCATTAAATCGTACAAACCGGACGAATGAGGAAGAGACAATATTATTTAGATCGATTGATAGCTACTTGTACATCGATCTCTTTCTCTCTCTTTCTTTTTTTCTAATTAATGTGTCTTTTCGCGAATATTTTATCCTAGTTGACTTAGATCACGTGGATATCTGAAACAGAAAGCAAACGAAAAGAATTTTTTAATACACACATGTGAATTTATATTAAATGATGAATTTGTTAAAACAAAAACAAAAGAAGAGCGACAATAATAAGCGAGACTTCAAATGTATTTTTTATTTTATTGCGACGGAAAGTACTATCTTTTGATACACTCACCTCACCCTATAAATCCTGCTGCCAGCGATATGACGAGAGCTAAAAGCCCGGTCAGCATTTGACCGGCCGTCGAGATGACCTGCGGTTGTGCCGCGTTCTCGACCAAGTCTGGCGAGAAGTAATCCTCCGCGGTCAACTTGTTACCGTATTTAGCCAGCAGATCCATAACGACTCCGTTCGACCAGCCGAAACCAAGCTGCACCTCGTACTCGCCTCCGGTACCGTGCCCGCCCGAGACGGTCGCGTCGTACTGCAAACAAAAAACTTCGCATTTTCTCCCCGGCTTAGACAATCCGCGAGAAATCTACCGTGAAACTGTGCGCAAGTTAAATCAACGTGGAAAACAATTTTAATAGCGTTTAAAGTATAATTTCATTTATCAACATTGTGTTGGATACAAAAGAATTGTTTCATTTTTCTTCTCACGAAATCTTTACCTTCTCATACATGCTGTGCGTCTCGTTGAAAGCCTTATAGTTACTGCGAACCCATCTCTGGCTTATTTCGTAGGCCAGTCTCTGCGCCCAGGGATCGCCCGTGTTGTTCAGCGACATAACAAAGAAATACTGGAGGGGCGGCCAGGCGTTAGGATAATCCCACTGTTCACCGGAGTGTTGCAGCGTCGTGGGTATGCCGCCGTGATTCAGCATGATCTGATTCTTCTCGAGATACTTGAGCACCTTCGACACGTATTCCGACCTCTTTGACGTGTCGTAGCAGTCCACCCAAAGCGGAATGATGTTGGTCGGATAGAAGTAGTCTCTCTTGATGTCGTTCAGGATATCGTAATCCAACCAGGCGCCCACCTCCTCGTGCCACAGTACCGCTCTGATCGCCTCCTTCCACTTCTCGGCGATGTCGGTGTAATACGCGGCCTTTGTCTCGTTGCCCAACTGACGATTATACTTGGCCAGCAGCACGGCGTTTCGATATATCATGGTGTTCAAATCGACCGGGATTATCGATCTGGTTTTGAGATTCGTCAGATTACCTGGAACCCGCCCAACCCCGTTTGTTTAACTTTCACGATTCGCTCTTGCTTTTGAATATAAAATTTATACAACGATTTTTGAAATGCTAAACAGTTCTAATTCAAGGTGTGTGTTGAGCAAGGCGGGGCAACTCGAATCTTAACGGCACACAACCGATCCCGATGTGTGATGATTTTGCAACGCGTGCGAATTATACGAAATTGAATTTTAAAGTTGCCGGACGATCCGGGGGAGCTTTCACTTAGGAAACGAGACGAGAGACCTTGAGCCGCGGCGCAGATCTCATTGAAGATACGGTGTTTAATGTACGGAATAGTACGTAGCGGGATAATTGTGCCTGCCGCGCGTAGGCGTGTTGTCCATATTGTATAATTGCAACTTTATGGTAGTTTCCATCCATAAAAAAATTATGGCTACTGACAGGATAGCTGATAGTTATTTTCTGCGCTCGAATATATCAGACACACGATCATCTCCGATAAATAAAAATAAAAACTTGGATACGAACAAACAATGACGCTACAGGAAAAGTTTTTTTTGCACGTATAAATAACGTTTTTTTTTTTTTTAACGCAAAGTGATTTTTACAAGCCTATAATTAAACGTGAGTTATTTTTCTGTTGCCTCGGCAACAATATCGCGCGTCTTTATCCAGCTTTTTATCGGAAGCAGCAGTATACTAAGTCTCTTGTCAACATGTGTGTTGTTTGTGTGCCTAATGTCGCTCCATCAATCAAAAAAAAAAAAAAAGAAAATTCTATCTCTACATCGCGCGAAAAGTAAGAAATGATAATTACCCTTGTTGGTACCCTCGAGTACGAACCATCGACTGGAAAAATCCCATCCGGATTCGGCCGCTGTTTTCAATTCTGAATAATAATTGTCCTTCTCTTCGAAAGTTCGAAAACTTTGGCCCGTCAGATAGTCCTCCCTGATATCATCAATCAGAATCGCGACGTTAAAAAAAACACCGAAATTGATAAAAGTGTGAGATGCTTTTTTTATCAATGTAATTATTTTTTAAGTTTTTTATAATTGTATGTTGAGCAAAATACGTTCAGAAAAAGATATTTACAACCCGAACACAAGAACAACGAACGCAAAAAAAGAAAATATCTGAACGTATTTAAAAGAACATTATGTTTTTTCCCCCGACTCATAAATCACTAGCTCAGCGTGTGATTCGTCATTCTTTCGCTACCACGACACGGAAGTCGATATACTCACTTATAGGATTCCGGTCGAGGACCTGACGATTCTTCGTAGTATCTTGCGAGTGTGTAGTTGATTCCGTCCTTCTCGATCTCCACCGTTCGGTTAGTCATCCAAAAATCGAATTCCTTTTCCAGCAGCCAGAGATTCTCCTTCAGCCAGTCGTAATCGTGAGTATCCTTCAGATATTCTTCCACCATCGACGTCAACAGCGGCGGATGCGAGCGCATCATGTAATAGATCCGGCCGCCGTTCGGTATGAAACCGATTCTGTCCACGATCGACACGAAGTTGTTCAGCATACCCTTCACGGTGCTACGCATCTCCGACAGCAGCAGACCTTTGATAATCCAGTACGAGTCCCAGTAGTAGAACTCGCGGAATCTGCCGCCCGGCACGATCACCGGATTCGGAACATAGATTATGGAGTAGAGATCTTCGTTGTCTCTCACGTCGTCCTTCATCTTTCTGCCCAGCATCTTCCAGATGTGATTGAGGTCCGAGCCGAACTTTCGCAACTCGTCGTCCTCGATCTTCTCCAAGAACTTGGGATTCGGCTTCCAGTCGGCCGGATCCCAGTCCTCGAACTCGTAGCCGGGCGGTTCGAATGTGTCGTTGACAAACTTCTCCACTTCAGGCTTAGAAGGTTTCTGTTTGAATCTCTTCATGAAGGCGCGAAACGCCGCCAGCGTCTCGTTCGGCGGCCGCTTCATTTTCATGTCGACGAACTCCTTCGAGTCCTTGTACACGCCGGCCATCTGTATCGTGTGCAGCAGATCGCCGTGGCAGTATACCTCACTGTAAAGGCACGGTACATGGCTACTTTGGCACGTCGAGACGAGAGATTTTCGCGATCGCGCGCGATCGGATCGCAACGAGAACTCTCTGTCTCTCGTTGACCGAACCGGTCGCTATTTTTGGTTGTGAGTAAAGAGGAATAGTAACAATGACTCGACTTTGCACCGAAATAAAAAGTCTTACGACTTCTCTAAAGAGAGAGAGGAAGACCTTGATAATTACGATTACATCTTATCGATATAATTAAAAAAATCTCTCTTTTAAGAATTTTTAGTTTTATAGGATCGTAGCGTGTGGTAATACATGGGCTTGAAGCTCTTTTTACTACAGTGCGAAGTCAACTGCGATAAGAGATAAGAAAAAAAAATGTTAAACGCTAATGTTTATGTGTGTTCGTAAAAAATGTCATCGATATCGTAAATGTCGTAATTTTTTAAATAATTTTATAAAATAACATTTTATGATAAAATTTAGTTTTTACGAATATGTCAAATGAAAAAATTTCAATGCGTTCGATATTGTGGCATAGTTTCGTGAGATTTTCACGAGAAACGTTTATTTGCGGTTGTCGCGGTTGGATCGACATCCAGACCAATGTCTCGACCTCCAACCGAGTCGGAAATACTTTAGAACGTGCGAGTTCTCGAAGAATCGCGTACTTAGTCTCTCATCGCGCACAAGAGATAACTAAAAGCATTGTAATTTCCAACTTCAAAATAGAACTTTTAATTAGTCAGTCGTTTTTTCCCTTTGTAAATAATATCAACAAGACGCCGACATGTGCGAATGATTACACGCCTGATTAACACAGTGCTAAGTCCTCAGTCTCACAATTACACCGTCTTATTTTTATTCTATGATCTGTAAGCAAGTTCTGATTCACTTCCGGATCCACCTTCGTACCGACAAAGAGGATTAGATCAGAGCTCTTAAAAGAATGAGAATCACCTGGACGAGAGAACGCATGTTCGTGTAATAACAGTCATTAAGTCCCATAAAGCTCCCACTTATTTTTTTATAGTTTATTAAAATCTCAGAATAAACGCAGAAAGCGCGAATATATCGAGCCGTTTATTTTGCAATATTTATACATATATGCAAAATATAATATAAAATAAATAAATATATATATATATATTGTACATTGTGTATATTGTATATATCACATGCAAATGTACAATATTTATATTACATTTATTTTATTTTATTTTTTTTATTTCCATATATTTCGTATGCATTTAAATCGGCAAAAAGTCACTGTTGCTTTCTCAACTCAATAAAACTCTAGTTTTTCTTCTTATTTCGGTTTAAAGATAATTGTTTTTTCACTAATGAAAAAACTAATCTCGTGCCGAACGTGATATTTCGGATTCGCGTGTAAACCGGATACACGTGCTCTCGGTTCGTATCGTACGTGCGAAAATGCGCGACTTCAAACGAAAGGTCTTTGATACCGAAGTTTCCGCATGTTATCTCGAAAGAAGCACGTGCTTTGTTTTTTTTTTTTTACGGCGCGCTTCTCGCGCCTAAGCCGAAGTTCATCACCGATAATAAACTCAAACAATTCCGCGTGTGGAAAAAGACAAAGTCGTAGTAACTCGCGTGACGGAATGCGTGGAGGCGATTAGTTGAATCGCGAGATGTGCCGCCTCATTCCATCATTTTGCCAATACCTCGCGCGCGCTAGTTGTGTATGTCCCGTTTGCCGCAAACGAGCGATAACAGGTAATTTTTCTACTCTTTGTGAAAAAAACAAGTGCGCGCGCGCGCGTCTCTTTTATTGCGTGCAAAACGAGATTACGCAAATTCTCAGCGAAAATGCAGGTTCCATATAACAAAGATCCAATTTCGAAATACCGATCATATTAATCCGGAGTTACGTAATAATGTGATTTGTTTACTAATTATCTTGAAACTGTCGCACGCAGCCTCTCGAGAACGTTTCGCGTTTTACAAATATTGTGACAAAAAAAAAATTATTCGCGTTATTATTCTCGATACGCTTTTAAAGCACGTCTACTACTTTCTCATTTACTTTTAGTACATAGATATATTTTGTTTACAAGCCGTCTGTTACAAGCCGTTATCGGACAATGCGGACTATCTATGCTAATATCATCATTCATACGCAAAGTATAATGGTGTGATTTGATTATCACTTAGCAAATGATATTCCGTTAATTTACACGGAAATGAGATGCGCGCGCTGAGATCTTTGTTGAAATTATATGCAAAATATGAAGTCTACGCAGAAACACGCTTTTTCGATTATTGTCATTCTTGATAGTCGCGTCAAAGTTTCGATGCTGTCCGATAAAACTTTACAATAATTTTGTTTTGAATAAATGCGAATACAAATAATTTACGGTCCTTTATCAAATGTGCCGATGTTTTCGCGCAAAACGTATTTGATAACGTCTTTATACTACATCTTTAATTTATCGCTGTGCTCGATTTTACACGATAACCTTAAACATGTAGAGATATAATATAATAAACTTTAATTGTTATTTGTGTATTTTTACAAACAGTACATCGATAATTAGCACGTAATCAGTAATTGTTTTGACGTCAATACGTTGTGTACCAAAGAATATCGAAAGAAATAATCGCGATTGATAAAAAGAAAATTTTTTATTTTATTTCACGCACGTGATCGAGAGATCGTATCGTCGGCGATGTCAGATCGCGCGTTGTCGCGATATACCGTTTTTAATTACGCGTTGATTTAATTAATCAGTCGAATGCGATTCCAGATATTGCGTCAGAGTTTATTGACAATTCAAGTAACTTCATGACAACATATATTTATATATTGCAAAATTATATATAAAATTAAATAAATATATACAACAAGTATATAATTATATATTTATATAATATACATAATTTTAATAATACTATATATATTTACATAAAATATAATTGTATATAAATATATATAATAATTATATATAATTTATGTTTAATATTCTCTTTATAATCTATGTTTCGTATGTTTATCATAAGATGTTTAATGTTATTACACGTTTGTTATTATAAATAAAAGTCAGATCTTTTCCGAGATTGTCAAATTGAACGTGCATGTTGAAATAAAATACCATTGCAATTTTAAATTGTAAAGACCTATGATCGCGCCACTTTACTACGTCATTCGGAAGATCTCCGGAAGATTCAATTTATCCATCACTCTCCGAGCGCATTCGCTGTGTCTTTCTTCTTCTTTCTTTGTTTTCTACGCATATTCGACACAAACCGAAAACTTACACACGACACACGAGAATAAGGTGACACGATCAAAAAAACATGTTGTTACAAAAAAAAAAAAAACAACATTCAGCAATTAAACACGCTTATCGCGTTGAGATGTGCGCGCCTATTAACCGGATATTACCTAGTACGTATCGTTATCTCGCAGACGCACGATTCAAATCTTGCAGATCAGTTCGTGACGCGACACTTATACTCGACAAACATGTTTGTTTCTTTCGTGCGGTATGTAAGGCGAGAGAAACACCTTGCTCTCTCTCTCTCTCTCTCTCCCTCTCTCTTGGAAGGCATTATCGAATTTTGCGAAATTTTTCAGAGGTCCTGTCATTAACGGCGAGTTGCGTCATCGCCCATTTAATTGTTTCGCATCTTAAGAAGTAAGTTATTAGTTACATTCTCCTCCCACCATTTTATATAATTTTTAGCGAGAAATAACGTTGTGGAAACAATCTCGTATGTGTCCTTTGAATCTCGGATCTTTCTTTGCTCTCGACCACTCCGCGAAAGATTGCGCAGATTTTACACATGCCGTATATTTTAACACGCGAAATTAAAAATCTTCCAGATGACATAATTTGATTTTTAAAATTGCAATGATTAGGTACACGCGCACAAAATGTGTGTGTGTGTGTGTTACATACTGATAATAAATTTCAATTCACCGTTTGTCGAGATTTCAATTCCGCAAAGATCGTAAAACAATAAAATTTCTTTTTTGGCAAATATGTGAAAAAATACGGAAACTGTAAAAATCCCGGCGTTCGCCCACAATTTTTATCTCAATTGTTGACGCTGAACAACGGAGTTGGCACATTTATTGTCTGTTTTGTTTGGAAATCATAAAACGCTTTGTAAAAGTGTTTCGTAATTCATTCACCCTGATTCATTCGCGATATCTGCTTTGATCTGACCATTTGGATGAGAACACGTTTAAATGCGCCAAATAGAACATTGTTACGTGAATGCATCTTTCTGCAGCGTATCCTTTCGTCTCCGATAAAAAAAAAAAAAAAAAAAGAACTAAAAACGCGAGTTAACGAAATAGAAAACTTTTGTACGTTTAAGCTCTAAGTGTAACTTTTCTGTGAAAATGGAAAACTACGTTTTGAAAAACAGGAATGTTTAAATAGCGCGCGTCATCAGTATCGCGCGAGTAAAAAGTTTCCATACACGAATCCATGATTAGCATGTGTGCATGCATGTGCAGACGCGTTAAGGTCACGTTCATTGTACACTTGCGGAACACGTTAATTTAGAGCTCAACTTGCCACGCGCCTGGGTTTCAGGATAAAGTTCATTGCTAAGGTCATTTCCCCAAACCGCCTACGCGTCACGCGTACACGCAAATCTAACGTGTAATCTCGTCCGTTTAAACCGATACATATTCCTCAATACGTCAGAGACACGATTATACTGTAAAATTACACCGCGTTTTAAACGGAAAACCACGAATTTACAAGAACTAGTACTTTACTTACATCTGAAAAAAAAAAAAATACAAAAAAATTACTTGACTTAATTTTTTCTATAATTATCAACTGTATTTAATAAAAATTATTTTAAAGAAATTTATTACTTGTTACATACTACTGATTTTATTTTCGCAAAAACTTTAACTTTTTATTCCTCGCAAAAGAAACGACACACAGTTCGCGATGATGAGCGATCTATTTTCAAAAGCAGAAGACTACTATTTTTTTACATACATTTCCGGAGCACGTGGCTTGCGCTTACGTCAATGCAGAGCAAGAATTGCTCGCTTGGATTAAATCCAAAAACATAATGTTAGTTGAGAACAGTTTAATTCGTATCGGTGTTTAAAAACTTTTGTTTATAAAAGATAGACGTAAAAATATTTTTTCGACGAATTGAAAATACTGTTGGCAAAAATTGCATTCTCTCCGAGTACGAAAGAGAACGTAATAAAAGCGAGAGATGCGATAAGGGAATATTTCACATTAAAAATTAAATATAAATTTAATATAAACAATTCTAATACGCAGCGAAAAAATGGGGACACTTGGCAGTCTTATTGTATGCAAATTGTTTTTCTATCTCTCAAGGAAATTTACGAACGGCTGTGTGTTACGTATGTGACTATTTTCGCTGCCGTATAGCAAAAACGATGTGTGACGACGAATTGCTTAAAACCTTGTGACATTTCCTCGAGGCATATGACACTCAACACTATCAACTGTCACAGTTTATATTGGTCCAACGTAGACATATGAGATATTGAAAAAAAAGGTTAAAAGAGAAAAGCGAGAGCAATAGTCTGTAGGACTTCAAAAGTCCTACAGACTTGAAAATCCCATTAATATCCCATTTACTAGAAAAAGTATCTCTCGCGCAAAAAAATATTTAAATTTATAGAAATAATCTTTAATTACATTCTGAGAAATATTCTTTGACATTTTGTTGGCAATCGTGCTCGTACATTAAAAGGATCCACTTTGTAGCGTTCCACGTACTGTTGATTTCTGGCACCATCGAGAATTTTCGTAACAAATTGTCATCTATTTCTACTCAACAATCATAAGGATAATTTTAAGTCAATTTCAAGTAAAGCAAACAAGTCAACAAACTGTTTCAAAAATAAAGTATAGGAGCAACTATGAGATAATCGGAAAAACAGCTTTCAAAATAACTATAATAAATGATGTCGACGTATAATAATAAAGAATTTACAAAAACACTGATATAACGTTGAAAATTGACCGAAACAATTGTGGAGAAGAGTGTCCTGCGTTAGTGTTTTCTTACGTAAAAACTACCTGCAATTTCATGTGCGATGCTAAGTACAATAATGTGAAATTCCACTCTTAACTAATTGACCCTACGTAATTTTGTAACCCACTTCCGCAAACAATGATTAGATGAGACATGTGTACGATAACTGGATACGAAAATCTTATGCAATTATGTGTGTTCAACGTAATCGGTCAGTGGCGTAAAAACTCGATTTCAAGCGCCGCGATCTGTATGGATCAGCGAGACAAAAAAATATTTGCTACAAAAAATTTTATCTCGAGCCTCGCTCTCACACATTTTCCATCACAAGTAGTCACTTCGAACGAACGCTTATCATAATTTATTACAGAATAAATCAACATATTTATGACGACAGGCGACAAAAATTAATTAATCGCTTATGCGATATATACTCGTTCGACGATCAGCTTTAAATCGCGCGCGACAATCGACGCTGGAAATTTCCGACATCGATGTCACATGAGTGCGCGCGTATAAGTGAATCGTCTCGATCGTAGGTTATCGCAGTTTTGAAATGAAACGAGTAGCGGAGATTTCACTGCGCGGTTAATCGGTCAAAAATAATCTTGCCTTAAACGAATGACGCGACCGCGGAAAAAGGGAGATTTTTCACAAATCGATTCTTGAAGAGACAATAAAAGAGAGGGAATAAATAGCAAGTGAAAGCTTGAGGATGGATTTCGTTCGGCTGGTTCTCTGAGAACACTTACCTTGGACACGGGTCCGGTTTCGTCGTGCCCGGTTTATCCGCGATAGCAGAGCTTTGAAGAACGACGAGGAACATGAGGAGCGCAGCGTTCAGCAGAAGACGATACTTCAAAACGGAGCATGTCGAGACCGTGGCCATTTTTTTTTTTCGCTCTCAATCACGACTTTTTTCGATGCCTCTCTTTATCACACTCTCTCTCGTACTAATATGCGCGTACGTGCGAGATCTAATTATCCGCTAGTTTTTTTGTTTTTTTTTTGTTTGTTTTTTGTTTCTCTTACAGAAACTGTGTAGAACGAGTATTGCGCGATGCTGTTTCACGTTACACAAACACGGAAAAGGCACGTGCGCATCACTTTTTTTTCTTGATGTCTTACGGCAAAATTCGCGAAAAATCAACTAAAAACAGACACGTGTATCGAAAAGCAAATTATTTTTTGTTCAACGTCTGTCCGATTTTCTTTCCTGCTTTCTACTTGAAAACTGTGAAAACTGAAAAAAAAAAACGTTACTTTACAAACGTGTGTCTTTTTGGTCTTATAAAACGCTTCTCTTGTTTTGTCCTTCTCTCTCTCTCTTTTTCTTTCCTCCTCTTTCACTCTTTGATCAAGCAAATCCGCTTTCTTTGTCTCACGATTTTTCTCTCAGTTTTTCACGATTTGCGTTTTTTTTTTTTTTTTTTTCTACTTTAGGCCCGGGCTCTTTCGATTCGCACAGTCTCTTTGTGCTTCGCTTTGAGCGAGGAATTACGAGGGTGGATGGCGCGTGATCGGATGATCCTTACGCGAGTGATCCTTACTTTTTCGTGATCAATTTCGGATGCGGACCCACGGACTTTCGCAGCCGGCGCGGCGGTCTCAGCTCCAACAGCGAGGCCGCATCTCCTCTGCAACAAGCAAGATAAAAAGAAACGTTAGACACACACGCATGACGTCCGACATCGCGCACTTTTACTTTTGATTAATTTTTATAACCAGTTTTTACGCATTGTTTTAAACAAGTAAAACAGAGAGAAAAAGTATCGATGCGATAAAAGTCAAAATCACCTCCCGGCAATCATCCCGAATAGAAAGCAATCGAGCAAAAAAATACGATTCTCGTTTTGCAAACATTCTCGCAATCTTCAACGCCCGACCAATTACATTTTCAATTTTTACATCAAATTTGTAGCGGGTGTTTTTCCTTCGTACGAAGAGATATAATAAAACCGCAGTGTAAGAGCGAATAAACATTTCGTCAATTGTGTTTTAAGTATCGCGTAAAATATACTAAACAGTATTTAAACGTCACTGGAAAAAGCAATGAGCCACGATAAAAACGACGAAATGGATAAAGAGATTTGTTGATCGTTGCGAGTTTTTTTTTTCATGCGAAAAAAATAATAAAATTGCAGCGTAAGAGCAAATAAAAATTTATCAACGGCCACATTTCGTTTTCGCGCAATGATGCATTGCATTTTTTATTGGTACATCAACTGACGAAACTTCAAGTGAGCGAACGTTATCACCCCGCCGCGAAGCTTATCGTGAGAAACAAAAATGCAAAAATAATTTGCATAGCGGAACAGGCTGTTACGTTGCCGCTTTTTTGCGACAAAGATAACCGTTCGATTATTGCTGCATTTTTTTTTCCGCTTCAAGGAAACACTCGACTTCTATAACTGATATACGTGTTGTTTAATGTACGCGTTGGTAAATCGATCGCTGTACTCGCATTAGCTAATTACGCTCGGCGCGTGTGTATGCGAAGAATTATTACGCGCGTCTGTAATTTGTGAGTTGCATTAAAATAATTGAATATCTTTCGCGCCGCGCCGACCGTTCAGACGATAAATATGTCATAAATACGTTGTGATAACGATCTGCAAATCCATCGCACACGATGAAGAACAATTCGACGATTTTACACGAGACAATGCGGTAATAACCGGACTGCAATTTCGCTAACAAACGAAGTAGAAGGAAATTGGACGTCCTTCTGCAATCGCTGTTTTATCGCCGGATTATTACAGAGACTTTCGATCTTTTTTTTTCTTGCGAGTAAAATCAATTTCGGCGAGCAACCTTGAGAGTTTATTCGAAACATATTTTGTAATATCGTTTGTAAACGTTTGGCGAATTAACATGTCGCTTGTTGTAATTAATTAATAGCCTGCGACAGCAGGTGAACAAATACAGTCTCTCGAAAAGCAAGGTTTTTCGTGTAGAACTTTATCGCACGATCAATTTGTCGGTGCAAAATATATTGCAGATACGACAATCGATCTCTCAGCGGGGATCGCCTGAAAAAATATTTAACACCAACAGCTCAATCAAAGAACTGAATGTATATAAAGTTAAAAAGATCAAATAATTAAATAATAGCAAAATATTAAATCAAATAATTTAATTGTTCGCTTCTTTCTCTCAATTTTGTAAAAACTTAGTTACACACACACACGCGCACTTTGGCCCTCGCTATTGCATATTTAATCTTATAAATTTAAATTGTTTCTGCAATTTTCTATAATTCAAGTAGACAACAAACACGTACAAAATCTTTGATAACCGATGCTAAAAGACACAAAATCGCGAAATTCCAGATGATAACAAATGCAAAAATTCAAACCGATATACAACTTGCGACAACGTTTTATTTCCTACACGACCGCTTCGTCATTGCTATATGCGTCCGTATATATCAACGACGTGCTTGTTAAATTTGTCAATACCAGTCACACACCAAATTGATATCACTCGCGCCTATTTCCGTCGCTAAATTACACCGGCTACATTTAGCACCCCCGAGTGCGATAAATGTCACCTGCCTCTTATTCTCGCGCGCTACACCACCGATTGTGAAGAGACACAAAAAGCAAATGAGAAGACTATCGGATGACTAATTTCGCGACACCGCGGTAATTCAAATAAACAACATCATCTTTCTCTCTTGCAATTTGTTTATGTTCAAGTCGTATTTGAGATAAGAAAAAAATATAATCGCACGATATTTCTTTTCACACGTGTTTATGATCTTTAGTTCGATTATATATCTTTAAAACTTTTTTTTTACCCGAAGCGTTTTTTTTTTTTTTTTGAAAAATCAATTGTATTCTTAAAGTACTTGTGCAAACATTGATTAAAAACACTGTGATTCAATAAGTGAACAGCCGCTGATGATGTTCCATCGATGTGTTTTTGACGCTACTTTGTTAGGTATTGCATTCTCTCTCGTTTTTTTCCTCCCCCAGGAAAATCGCTTCCGTGACAGAAGCGAACGGAAGCACAGTATTTTCTAAAAATAAGCTAATGTTCGGGTCCACTTTGTAATTGAATCTCATCACAACTCGGAGGAGGGACGATAGAGGTATAATACAACGCCTCAACCGTTGGCCGTTTGCAATTGCAGAAACTCTCTCGTCTTGGCGCGCGGCGTGCTCGGCTACTTACGGGATTTACACACAAGTCAACCTTCGCGTATCTCTCCAATCTCTTAGGTATAAAAAAAAAAGTCGTACGTAGACACTGCGGTTGTACTGCTGGAAAAGAGTTCCTTCGGATCTCGTGTGCACCAAGTAATCGCGTCGTAATCGTTTTGCTCCTGATCGAGATCTCTCTGGCTCGTCGCACGTGAATTCCACAAGAGCGCGATGATGCGGCAACGATATCCTCTCGCGTTTAATGGCTGGACGACAAAATCCTGGACAACGAAATGCGGGAAGGAAGATGAAGAATCGGAAGAATGAAGAAGAAGAGGAAGAACAAAATAAGAGGAAGGGAAAAAAAAGGATACCGCCGATAGAGCTAGTGCTAGTAGCTCCTTGCCACCAGAAGATCCGAGTTCTCCTCTTCTTCTTCGCTCCAGCAATGCACGGTGCAGCGTGCGTCGTGCGACTGATTCGCGCGTTTCACGCGGGTCGCCTTTTAAACGGCATTACGTCACGTCGCGGCAAAGTCGAGCCTCCGACGACGCGTTTCCCCATTGGACGAGCGCAGCGCAACGGACGTGCCAATTTGTTGGCGCGCGACACACACACCGCGGCGAATTCAAACGCGTCATCGCGCGCGTCACCGTTCTCCGCGAGAAAGAAAGATAGAGAGATCCGGATCTAGGAGAGGCTACTCGATGCTTGCTGATGCTGCAGCAAATGCGGTTGACCTCGGACTGCGATGCGCGTTTCGGAGAACGAAAATGGATCCGCTGCGTGCAGACGGTCAGGCGACAATGACCGAAGGTTAAAACGCGACGGGATCGATTGGCGTTACTCAGGTGACATTTTTTTTGGAGAGATTGTTCTTTCTCAGAAGTCACGAGAGATCAAAGATGTAACCGTAGAATTTGCTCGAATATTAATATTAAGCGCGCGGAAGCTGCACGTGTTTTCGAAAAGTTATAGATTGGAAAGTATAACTTATTATGGTGTATCAGGTTGCTCTTAAAATTCTGATAAAGTGAACTAAAATGTTCACAAAACGTCGGTATAAAAATGATTTGTAATGTGGTTCAAACTCGAAAACTATCTTTGGATATTAATGCAACACGCCGCAAGAGCATAAAATATCTTATTGTGTGTTCGATATTCTCTTGATATTTTTATTTACGAATATAAATTATTTGATTAAAAATTAGATAGATGCTAAACAAATATTGTAATACACATTCTTAAGAAGATGATAGAAAGCAGCAGATGATATCCGTAACAAGTTTACCGCGTGACATACTTACAAAATTTTCTTCCTACAGTATTCCGAGAAATTAAAAGTACATATCGGCAATATTCCGTGAGAATTTCCTGATAAGTAAAAAAATGTTACGGTGTGTGAAAAAAAGCCCCACCGTCTGACGTCGCTGCGCTAAATTTATAAATTTCCCCGGGTGACGTCGATCGCTGGCGCAAATGGTGAAAGTATCGCGAGAAGGTACGAAATTGGCGGTGAGAACCTTGTACGTGTACAATTGACGGAAACAGAAAGATAAAAGGTAAAGGCAATTCCGACTTATTCTTGTGTGAAAAATACGCTTACTAAACTATTGCAAGGTTTTACTACATAGGAGTGTTATTTGACGCGCGCGCGCTCGAGAACAAAGTGAACTGTTGAATTCGCAAAAAGCCGTGACAAAACGATTATTTGTTCCTTGCGGAGGTAAAAAGTAGGCCGTGCGCTACAGTTCATTGACGGCAGGCGAAAATATATCTTTCAAGGTTACCACACCGACTTAGAGATACACCGATGAAAATTGATTGCGCGGCAAGAGAGCGCCGCCCGATGCAAACACACAACAATACATTTCGCAATATATTAATTATTTATAAAAAGTGCCGCAAGTGTTATATCGATTACAGCCGCCTGGTTTTGCTGCAATTGTTTTCTTCTCGTGTGAGATGACAATCGCTCGTTGACAGAAATCACGACGATCAGAAGAAATGCACGTAACTATAAGTTTTATTATATAATCGATGTGTTGCATAATTGTTTTTATAAGTCGGAATCACCACATAGCTTTCAACTCACGTTTCTCGCGAATGAATAAGTAGTTATTAGGTGAATTATTCCGAACGCTGGCACATGCATGTACGTACGTACAAATGCGCGCGCGCGCAACGTTTGTTTTTTAATTGTTCGCAGCGGTGTTTTCAACAGAAATTCTCCAGATATTATAAAACAAAGAATAAGCGCGTCTGAATAACAACCCGTCCGCGGAATGCAAAGTGCACCCTTATTTCAACCAATGTCGCATATGTTCATTATAGTTCTCACCGATAAGACGACAACCGATGTACGTTACGTATTTTTATATTGCATATATATTTTTGATTACATTGTTAATTTTTGTTTCACTGGCGGAATATATATTTTTCTTTTTCATTATATTATTTTTTGCGAAAAAAATATAGACAGAATGTAAGTATGTTTTATTGTTAGTTGAGAATGATTGAAATAAATTGATCGAAACGGTCTGTAATGTGAAAATTGTTTTACCTTTTATTCTACACACGTGCAACAGTGAATGTCAGTTCCCTAGTTAATTTTAATTTTCGATTACGTATATTATGTATCTAAATTTGACCAAGTACATCGACGAATAGTATCCTAAAATAATCTCGTCTATTTGAAATTGGCACGTTACAATTACTTTTTTGTTACCTTTGTGTATTTTCGTGAATTCTCAACGACGAAACGCTTTTGGGCCAAGAAACGTGCACCGGTTTACATAATCATGCTTTTTTCTGTCGAAAAACTCGCCGCGAAATGATAAAAATATTTGACCCGACTTGCGTATTTTGTTTAAAGGTCATGTGATAACCCGATTATTATAAACAAGTTTTACAGTTTTTAAACACCGCAATTATTCGAATCCGAGCGAACGCAACATGTAACATTTACATTAAATTGCGTCATGCATTTCCATCATTATACACATAGTAAGTACGCGGCCACTTTTTCCTTAATGTAAATTTAATTAGTCATAATAAAACTTTCCTCTTGTGAAAACTATTAGTGAATTAAATTTTACTTGGTTTTTACATTTCTTTATATTATTTACAACAGTTTCTACCTATACGAAACATGCAAAGATCACTTAAATTTGTATAATAAACACGAGCAATTAAAGCGATCCAATTGGGTTATCTCTGATGAGATTCTCGGACAAGACAACAATAATTAGATAATCTGTGTACTGTACATGTTCTTTTAAAGGAGTGTAATATCTGCAAATGCATCTAGGTTATTTTTTTACAAGTATTAGTATTTAAAGACAATCATGTCGCGCGTGTTTATTCGCAATAAATTTACGTGTTTATTAAACGATATCGCTATTATCTAATGCCGCTTACTTCTTACACTACTTAAGAAGTTAATTTGTCGTTTGTTGGTCAAGAATTTGTTTTTCGCGGAAAAGTCCGGTTTACCGGACACGCAATGCTTTTAACTAATTAACTGATTTGAGTCCCCCAGTTTAGTTATCCTTTCGGCAACATCGACAAAGATTAATTGTTGTGAGTAAAAACTTTCTTTTTCTCGATCCTTTGAGAACTTAATCTTGTGATGTGTTGAATTAAATGCCGCAATATTTGCAGAGGATGTTTTATCCTGGCAAATGCACGTCAAGCATGTACACAACAATATAAACGAGAAGAAAGTATGTAATTTAACGATCATAAGGATATTTCACCAATAATTGGTAAAATATAGCGTGAAAAGATAAGTATTTTAATGAAGTACGATCTCTCTTTAAAATACTTTGATGAACAAAGTATATCAAAATTATTATCTCGCACGAGTTGATACAATGATAGGGCGCTGCCATTATAATCATATCTAATTTATCTTAATGACTGTGATAAAACAAATCAATTGCTTCGAGGGAGACACTTGTTGAGTGTTTACAAGAAATCGAAACCAACTTGCATCTTAATAAGAAATCGAAAACTCGAGATCTGATGAGTGAAAATTTGATCAATACTTGAACTTTATAACTGCAAGTTAAAAATATATATAATAAAACACTCATCGCAGAGTAAATTTACGTCTCGATCTTTGACAAATAATTTATCGGAAAAAAAATTAAATTTAAACAGTCGAATAAAATTCTGTAACGTGTAAAAGATATTAATATCGTTATGATTAATTAATATGCTTATCGAATTGACCGATTTGTGCCGCGTTATTTTGCAGAAAAATCACACGGCGAAGCGCGCGAGATTCGCGGCAGGGGAGGCATCAATGGCCGAAGGTGGTCATTCGAAAAGGTTGCGTTACGGCGCCTTCGCACTTACAATTAATCGCGACACGCCGCAGTCGAGTGGACATCGTTTTAGCGACAATCATTCTATTGGCTATTTTTAGCCAGAAATAGGTCGGTGTGCGAAGGGTTGGTGGACAATAAGAGGAGGCGAATAGTTTCAGCCTGAACGGACACGGATGAATGAGGTGACTCGAATCTCAATCGTCTTCATGAGTGTCTTTCCGTTGACGCACCGTGCGTCGCATCTCTCTTCGCGATTTGAAATCCGCCGCACTCCATTCGCCGCTACGTTAATGACATTTTATATCGCTGTTTTATCAAAACAAACACACCGCGAGAAATAATAGAGCGCGAGTTGATGGGACGTGCGGTTTCCGAATCTCATCAATTCCATCGCGCAATTATCGCGAATGATGTTTTTTTCTCTTTTTCACGATGATTCACGAAGTGCAAACATTGTTGACAAATTGCTGTCAAAAATCAGATTATTATCTACACAGAACGTTTATTCTGTGATATCGTAATAAACTCTCATCGCACATTATCGCGCACACACGCGCGAGGATCGTGTTTAAGATAATTCGAAAAGCGAGTTCGAACGCGTAACATTCACATTGATTTCCGGTGTTTCCGAGATAAGAGAGAAAACCGCGTGGAAAAATTATCTATCGATACAGACCGATTAACCGCGCGGGATGATAATAACGATTGATGACGGCTCTTGTGTGAGCGACGACGCGATGAACATACTTGAGTGTAATGAGAGCTAAAATCACCGATGTTTACGCTCATATAACAACAGCCGTGCATCCCGTATTTAACTCTTTCCGGGAAACCCTCTCTCCTTTCATTCGATTTTTTGTTTCATCCGCAATTTTTGATCTGACGAATTCACGGCAATGATCGACAAATTTTTTCTTACACTTAAATATTGTGTCTTAAAAACTTTAATTAAAAAAAAAAAGAATAAAACGTTTCTAAATCCATTTATGTGTTCAAGGTAAATACATTCTCCACGCGCGTATGTGAAATTGTAACAACATCTACTTAAGAATGATAATTGATACACATGACTGATGAGATTGTATAATTACACCTACGGCCAAGTAGAATCATTTCACGTTTATTAACGTGTTCGCGCTGTTTTATACCGAGTGTTAATATTTTATACCTTGATTCCCGACATTAATAAATTTGAATTAGGCGCAGTTTCAATTCGCACGACTGATAAAAACTCGTAGTTGCGTGATACTGTATACAGACTTGTGTCACCGTGTGTATATATGAGAATGAATAACTTTTATCACGCTTGTCAATCTATACATACGTACACACACACACACAGACGAGCTTACGTAAAATTCCTGTTTTTTTTTCTCATTCCGTCAAGTCTGAAAGATGTTTTTCCACGGGAAAGAACTAACAAAACTATTTTAGACTGAGTGTGAACGAATTCGTAAATTCCCAAGAAAAATTAATGACATCATACCACCAGATTCGCGTTGTTAGGAAATACACACGACTCGAAAGAATCTACGACACGAGTGCGGACTATATGCGCGTTTTTGAAAAATCAATTTTGTAAAATTGATTTATTTTCCTCGGTCCGCGGTATTTTATTCAGTGTTCTGAAACTGAATTTGCAACATCGAAGGCGAAGTTAATTGACTACGACGACGACGATGACGAATAATTATCAGCAGGCGGTTGTTAAAAGACGAATTAATTATGGCAAGTATGCGCGTTTACAGCGTAATGACACTGCCATTAAGTAATTCAAGAATGTGCCATTTATCACTTACTAGTACGCACCTGTGCGATCTGCAGTCGCACAGACGCGAGCAGAAAAAATTGCATCTATTTGAAAAAAGAAGGTATAAATACTTTTCAATTTGTTACTTCACTTCGTTCACTTTGCACTTGAGATAAAACTGTCTTGAAAACTACAAAATTGATATTCAAAAATATCGACAAGCAACCACGATATATTTATGACAATATATAATATGAAAAACTATTCGTAAATATGCCCAAGTGTATCGAGTCTCCTACACTTGGAATTAAAAAATTATCGTTATAAATTAAAACATGACTGATCTTAGGAAAACCGTAAATTATGTTAATAAGACACACACATAATCATCTGGAAATTCTGTTTCCCTCGTGTGAATACGCAATCTCGATAAATAAATCGTGTTACACACACGCGTGAAGTATCATCATTTATTTACGATACAACATATCCGTGCATCATCGATTCGATTCCGCGCGTGTTTCCCGCCTCGTATTGTATATTGGCGATACAATGCGCATTAATCAACAACGCAACCGTTAATACACACATCTAAATCACGCAGAATCACGGTTGTACATATTGCCAGTCATCATGATGATGTTCAGCGGAGAACAACGGGATAGTTACGAACATCCGCCTTCGGGAGGCAACGCCGGCAACGCAGGACGAGTTTAATAATCGCTTACAAGAGCCAGAAACACAGGTAGGTATTCATTTGTACGACACATGTCGTCGAGCAGGCAATCGGGTTCGGCCTGTCGTCGTCCGTATGAAGAATGCGCGAGAGCGGGAAGGAGAAGACGAGTGCAATTGCGCTTACGCAATGCGGCGAACCAATTATGCGAATCGTTTTACCGAGACCGACAAAACGCCCGCGAAAAGGCAAAAGATACTTCTCTCTCGCGACATTGGAGGACAAAAACATATATAGTACATATGAATCCGAATAAGGAATTGATCTCTTACACGTTCTCTCCCGCATTTTTAAAATCGTATTTCAGTATTCGAAGGTATACGGACACGATTTATCGCTCGAGAAATCAATTCTTTGTTCAATCGACCGCATCTGTGAAAAGTGGATTCGCGTTTTTCTTCGTCTTGAACGAATGTCACATCCGCACGAGTATCGCGCGACGTCCTGTTATGTAATACACGTGTTACGTTACGTTATTTTCCTTTAATGAAGGGGAGGGAACGGGTCAAATTGACATAATTTTTTCTGGAACGAGTACCGTGATACTACGTTTTTATATAGCAATAACAATAAAGCATACGCGTGCATCACAAGAATTTTTTTTTAAATTCCTCATAAAATTATAAATAAAATTAATTTGATGGGATATTAATGCAACGTAAAAAGTAGTTGAAGAAAAATATAATCCGATTAGAAAACCATTATGATTAGAAATTACATATGCGTTATAAAATATTAAGTTTTACTGATAATGTCTTAAATATAAGTCAGCTCATATCGATGCAGTGGAATGCACAATGCATTGCAATAATTATGATTTATGAAGAGATGCGGTACTGCCATCTCTCGTCGCAAGTGTGTAACAAAAGAGTGTGTGTGTATGTGTGTGTGTATGTGTACAGTAATGGATAAGAAACAGTCGTCGATAAAGCAGACGATGGTTCATCAGTCGATAAAAAAAATGCATAAATTTTTACCGATTGACAGTTTATTCCTTGCTCAAATTTTGCATATCACTCACACGAGGCAGTAAAAACTATGTTTAAACAATTAATGTTACTGCAATAAAGCCGTGATATCATTTGTGATAAAGCCGCGAAAAGTCTTGAGAAGTTAAAAAAAAACCTTTATTGTTTTCATTAAAAAAACTAAAATCTAAAGTTTTACTCAAAAACGTCATTCATATAATTATAAATTATTAAAAACTCCTAAGTGTTGTTACAAATATATGTGTTTAAAAAATCAACACATGCATGAATAAAGAATCAAAAAATTAAATTAGTATTCATTTTGTACTGTAATGTATGATTATTGATTCTCCTTTATCTTTATAATATTGGTTGACCAAACCGTTGACCAATCATCATCTCCAAAAATATTTCTCACGCAACACACGTCCAGGGTGGACGACGACGTCGTCGTCTGTGCTTGTCGGCACGTATACCGGTGCACATTCTGTATATACCCTATAACGAGTGGTCTACGTGCGAAGACACGTGTAGGATCTCCGTTTACATGTCAAGATGATCATAGACGAAAAATAAACTAACGAAAATGTGCACCCGCGCACATTGTATTTCAATCACGAATGACACGAAACTGAATCTTACGTATATAAATTGTATATTTCGAAATAGAACTGCGAAAATCTCAAACAGGAGAGTTGCGTAAAGTTCGCTCTTGCATCGCAACGTGATAGTTGAGAAGCACATATATCTGAATAGAATAAATCGATATTGCGCAACAAACCAATTAACTTTAATCAATAATGCACCAAGACATAAAAATCGCAAATCGCTTGCTGCTAAAACATTTATAAATATTTGTCAAATGTAATCGCGATTTGCTTGAAGTTATATGTAATCGCACAGCTTTTTCGATCACAAAAAAATCTTAAGTGTTCGCGAGTAGTGATGCCTCAAAGTTGGATCGCGCGGAAAATTTTTATTGCTATCCACACAAGCACGAAGAGCCAATCAAACCCGACCGATTTGTAGGGGAGGGACAGAAATAATAAGGCGCAATAGAGAGAACACGAGTCTGCAATTATTTCATTGTGACGTCAAAGATTCCGCTCGCCAATCGCATGTGAGATACGAGCGAACCCCTCCGGGTAAAATCGGCGGGCGAACAATATCAGCGCGAGTTCAATTAAAATTGATTTCGCGATCGTGGGCGAATAGAGATCGACCCGTGACCTTCGGCAATGACGACTAATTGCGGTTCATCAGACTTTGCAACGTCAAACGACGAGAACGATTCTTGTCTCGGACAACTTAAGAACTTCAATTGAGAAGCGATTTTTTTAAACATACGTAATAGTCGATAAATTCCTCAGGACACGTTGACGTCCTCACAGATTTAAAAATGAAAAAAATTTGTGTACGCGCGCGCGCGCGCGCAACTCGGAATGTAATACAAGTTTTCTGAGCAGAAAACATGAAAATCAGCTGACCAGGTACTGATAATTACGTAATTTGCAACGCATGTACGCCGATAAGGAATCACGTGAGCAATGAATCAATGGACGGTGATATTCGTCGACGTTTTTGCATTTAATCACCTTTGTCACACAATGATACACGGATGCTGATTAGAGAAGTTAGTAGAGAAGTGCCGACGCGATGTTCCGTGAAAGCGTGAGTCATGTAAAAAAAAAACCCGATTGATTAGAGAGACGCCCGCTCGAACGAGTAAACAGATGAAGCATATCTATTATCTGAGGCTTGATTCGAACGTGACACAGTCGTGAAACAGGTATGTGCACGTGCTCTGTTCAATGAAGACTCAAGCGAATTCCGATTTGTTGAATTATTGAATCATTATTGGTTAAGAGAAAAAACTTGACAAATATATAATATATTTATTTATTTGTCAAGTTTTTTATTTAATGACCCAATAAGATCTCGTCATCAGTGACTAATTGATTACTCACGTAAATTAGTAAAAATCTATGATTGCTCCGATTGTTTTAAGAGAGTTTTAAGAAATACGCAAATATATATATGCTTCTGCAACGCTAGGAATGTTGCTAGAGCGGATGTTGATATATAGGTCAGTTACAAAGGTAAAAGCAGAGCTACTTTCTGTTTGACTACTACCGCCGATCGATCGTGGATCTTCATGCAACAAATTTCATGCATCGAAAGCTTTAGAAATCCCTATTTGCTTTACTACCTATAATTATTTCTTAGCGTTTTCTGTACACGAGTTCTTATACAAACAGCTTAACGTGATGTAGCAATTAGTTAGATAAATATAAAGTCGCCTTACTTTCACGAACACATCAATTATCAAATAAGATTTCTTGTCCTCGAACTCTCGGTTTTATTGTATTTGATAAAATATTGTTTTGATATTTGTTTTGAAATTTTTACTAGAAAAATGCAGAAACAAAACTATATATACTGTCTTAAACGTAAACAATAAAAAGATTCGTGAAATACATTGCAGCGTGAAAATTGAGACAACAAATTCGCTTCGGGTGATAAACAGACGGAATTACGTTTCGCGTTTATCTCACGTTTGCGGAACAAACGTCCAACGTAGTATTATCTCATCAGAAGTAAGTGCCGAACGGTACAAAGTATATGTGCGAAAAACGACCGATGATGCGCAAGCAAAAACTCGTCGAGATGATGTCACGCATTTTTTTAAATCTTCCTTTGGTCTGAAATGGATATTGTCAAACGTGTTTGTGAGATGCAAGCCGCGC
>QVOB01009508.1:0-30641 GCA_014839585.1 Pseudomyrmex concolor | reverse complement strand
ATAATATATAATATATAATATACATTTATAATATACACTCAATAATATTTTATAATATATAATATATAATATACATTTTATAATATATATTATAATTTAATATACTATTTTTTAATCTCATGTTACATTTTATATATTTTAATAGAATTTTTTAATAATGATTTTAATAGAATTTTTTAATAATGATTTTTTAATAAATTCTTAATCTATTATTATATATGTGTATATATAATACACAGAAAATCTATTTTATATATAATTACATAAAAAAATGCACGGAGTGTACGACAGCCATCTCGATCTTCTGTGTCAAATCGCCATGGTCACGTACAAAAAAAATTGTACGTATCCACGGAGACAGAAAAATACACAGCGATTAAGTTAAATATTGAATAATCGTTAGGTTGATGATAAAACACGTGCGAGCATTTGTAGAATATTGTGTATTCACGGAGCGATAATTGCACGGTGTCGATAAAGAATAGAATTAGCTCGCAGGAATGGAGTCGCGAAGATATAGAAAAGCAATTTATTGTTTTATTCGGACATTTCTTTTCTAACGCGTTTGCGAATAAACAATAGCGGTTAAAAACGTAACTAGACGTTTATTGTGCCAACTATCAAACTTATAAGTTAAAATACTCGTGTGACTTATATGAGTTTTTTTGCGGTGACAACTTTTGTCGCAGATATCTTTCGCTTTGGCAGCTTCTTGTGCTAAACTTCTTAAAACATCGTGTAATCCGTTGATTCGGCATATGCAATGTCGATTCACTACATGAAGAAGTTTGCGCACTGAATAAAAGATACACTGAATAAAGATACTGAATAAAAGATACGATGATTCTGGATAACTCAATAATATATTATGTATTTCTATAACAATTATATTAATATATTAGTTTAAGAAAGAAAAAAAAATCAGTTTAATAAACCTTTCAAAGTTAGTTGTTTACTTGCTATAACTAACTTTTATTTTTCGCAATGTGCAAACTATCAATCTAAAGAGAAAAGTCAGTTTTGCAAAATTTTTCACGTTGTCAAATTTTATATTACAAGAGAGCTATTATTATGATTCATGTCGGATTTATTTCCAAACCGCAGGATGCTTCTAATAAAAAATCATAAAATTCTTTGAGGAGATGAAGGTTTCAAAACTTGAATTTTGAAAATTTTGATATTTGTAAATTATTATTTTGTATTTTTATTTAAAAAACAAGAATACACATCATTATAATAGCTTTTCTCAGACAGTTGACGGCACGATGTCAACGCGCTTCTGAAGTACATCGTTTCTACGTATTACTAGTCGCGCGCATGTATTAATTTATTTATTTCTTATTCATATATACATATATATATATATATACATATATATACATATATGTAGTAGAAATAAATTTACAAGCCATAATTTTTATTTAAATCTTATGCCTTTTGCCTCACTATTTGTAATCAATCTCGAAACTTCAAAAATTATCAAGTAAAATAATATTATACAAAATACATATATGCACTTATATATGTATATGTATTAATGCCACGAAGTCACTTGTGAATATATTGAAATTTTTTATGTAAACTTGAAAAAAAGTAGCATTTTCTAATAATGGAGTTTGATGGTTTGTTTCACAGCAACGTAGCACAAAAAGTATGCTCGACTATTGCTGCAAAATATTTGTATAGTGACAAAAGCCTGATGAAAATCCGATATGATCACGACTTCCAAAAATTTGGACTCTGTTGTAATCGCCTTTCAAAAGTCTCATACCAGCTCTGCAATGTGGATAAGGGCACAAATGTCTCAGTGGGATTTGGTGTCATTTGTGCTTGAGTCACTGTAAAACTTGTCACATAATTTACAAAACTGTTTAACATCTTCTGCACAAAATCCACAAAGGAATTTGTAGCAACTACAGCAAGATTAGCTGCTTGTTGCTCAAGTATTGGCAGTGGTTCCACAGATACACCAATCTGCGCAACATGTGAAATCTTGCCGACTCCAAAAACTCCCACATTACTGTTCTCAAACTCATGGTTCTTCTTCAAGTTTGATATCTTGAAGATAGCTGATGGCTTGGCGTTGGAAATAAATCCAAGAAATTGCCAGTTTGGAGGTGCATTTGGATCTGGCCAACTAAAATATACTGCAAACAAATTTGTTACATGTTGAATAATACTTTATAAAAATCAATTACCTTTGTTTTGTTGTAAAAAAAGAAGTTAACTGAAAAATCTAATCTACCTGCGCCTCCCATGCCATCTGGAAAAGGTATAGTGCCAGTAAGGAAAACTACTATATGATTTATGTTATCAGCATCAGGCACATTAATCAAAAACTGATTCTCTCCAATTTGTTGGAAATCAGTCTGAACCTATAATCAATTTTAATTAATGTTTATAAGAGAGCAACTATGTAATTGGTGCAATTATTGAACATAACAGAATAAAAAAAAATAGTAAAACATTTTCTGATAAGATACAAAACACTAAAAATAAGTATTCAAAAAATACAATTGCAAACACAAGTATCCTGCTTGATCCTGCGGCATTTTATCTTAATACAACGTGCACGTAAACGTGACGAGAGATTGTTCTAGAGAAAAAAATTGATACTTGCCAGTGTATATTCTCTCATCAAACACAATAGAGATAAATTTGACATACTTAGCAATAAATATATACACGTTTCTTTGCTAATTGATATTTAATACTTACGAGTCTTCCAGCCACAATTATACCAAGCATTTTCGTGATGCATCCAGATCGTTCTATCCTATTCAATTTACAACAGCGGACTGGTAAAGTGCTGCACGTCAGTGCTGAGTGCACGCACAATGTGTTTACGTTCAACTACATACGAATCGTGTAGAATGAGTCGTTCCTGTATACTACCACACGAACGTTTCCCCATGAAGCGTATAAACGTTTAGAAAGGAAACTAATGTTTAGCCAGGAAATGTTTTTATGGAGAATAAATTATGACCGATATTCATGATTGTTTTTAATAGCGTTTCTGATCGGAACAAGTTGAATCACTCTCGGAGCGACTAATGGCGTCAATCTAGATCAGTCATATTGCTTGATTTATCGAAGTGACAACATTAATCGCTCCGGGAGCGATTCAACCTGTACCGATCGAAAACGTTGTAAGATCGTTATAAGTTCATCTTGAGTTCTGTCAATAAAAAACGGTCATGTCTGAAATACAAGATCGGACTGTGAATACTGGCTTGTACTTGGCTCATGAGCCAACCTCGCCCTGTTCGATCACAGTTATAGTGTAGTTTCAATGCAGAGAAAAAGAACAGATCCAATGTCGACAAAAAAAAAAAAAAAAAAAAAAAGCAGAAATATGATGAAAGGAAAGGAGAATATTTATCAAACATTTCAGATAAAAAAACAAAAAACCACATGTATATTATATATGTAAGTATTGTTTTTCTTCCTACAGTATAAATAAAATCGTACATATACAACGCAACGCGTGACGTGATGCGAAAACAGTTTGGAAAATGCAACATGAAAATAACGATTATATCACTTGGAATAATTTCAGCATTATCAGTCGCGTTTGCGCTTACGATAGCACAAAGAAACGGAACTGTAAAAGAAAGGAAGAAGGAGAAGAAAAAGAGAGAGAGAGAGAGAGAGAGAGAGAGAGAGAGAAGAGAGACGAATAAAGCAAATATAGATGATTGTATCATTTTTCACATGAGCTTAGATGTAATGTATGTACTCACGTGTCAAGTTATTAATGCACACGCGGATATCGCACTGTGCCCGAGAGAAAAAAAGAAGAACGCTTTAATTGACGTTAAGTACTTAATAATCACGTCAGTTTTGTTATTGCGTTTCGCTAGATCGGGTCAAAATCGGAGGCGTGCTCCTTCGAGCGCGAATTAATTCTTACGTGGGTGGGCCGTGCCTATATCCTAAGCTCGAGGTGGGCAGACAGACGACGGTAGATAGAAAGCGAAAAAAAAAAAAAAAAAAAAACGGCAAAACCATTAATAAGTGTATCGCTTTTCTTATCACGTTCTCGTATCTGCTTTTCTGCCTATGCCATGAACAGAGCGGGCGCGCTCCCCAAGCCCAAGAGTGCGCGCGAATTCTCTATCGCGAGCGAGAGCGGCTTCTAAGCGCGCGCGATTCTTCTTGCTCCTATAGCGCGCGAAGCTATATCGCCTCATTATTTCGCTGCCGCCGATCGCGGGCGATTCGCGCCTCCGCGATCTCCCGATAGAAGTCAACCTCGAGATCATCACCCCGTGAGTACACATCTGTATGTTAATATTGTATCATCATTTGATTTATATACATTGCGTGTCATATACACATACGTTTATCTTTTGTCTCTCTTTCTCTCTTTTCCGCTGATCTTTTTTCCACTTTCCGCGCTTACAATGAGGCAGCATGTGTTTCGAAGGGAAGATAAAGGGAGGACTAACATGTCAAGCTGTCAAACACCGCGGAACTCGCTACTCTGACCCGGATTTTTGCGCATGCAAATCGCGCAACTTGCAATTTTGCACAAAATCTTTTTTATAAAGCTTGAAGAATGTAATACCTTGTAATTTCCTAACATCGTATGTATAATTACGCGCGCATTAACACAATGTTAATTTATATTGCTATGTACACACAGTATTTTGAACTGTCGAATTTGCGCCGCGTACAACAATCTTTTACATCTTCGTGTCTCATTGGCGTGACCTCAGAAAATTCATTTCCATCCGAAATCCGTGAGAGCGAAAACGAATTTGCGACATGCCGATTGCAACAGAGACGTTGCAATCGGCATTTTGCGCGCAAAATCTTGCGATTTTCGAGCGCGGCCGTGCGAGCGCTACTCGAATACTCCCATACCATATTTGATCAAAACCGTCGCGCACACTCCTGGCCGGTCTCAACCTTTTACTTCTCGCCCCGCTTCGCGCGCAGCCTGATACATACATTCTAAGTTATCGCGCGCGCATAGAGAGAGAGAGAAAGACTACTACGCACGAGAGTCTTTTTAGATGCGCGGAGAGTGAAGCCTTTCAGGACGACGGAACCTGATGGAGACTGATGTCATCGACCGTTCTTATAAGAACGGGCGACGCCATGCTCGAAATTTCAACGTGACTTGCGATAATCGCGCGATTGGATTGCAAATCCAATCTAAAGCATGTGCAAATAAGGCACTCCTGAGAATTATAACAAGACGAAGACTTGAAACGCAATATATACTCTATCTATGATCGTATTATCGATAATGGTCGTGCGGTGCGATTATTATTCTATAGAAGAGATGAAAGAAAGAGAGAGAGAGAGAGAGAGAGAGAGACAAGTGATTGCTGCATGCACATCTTCTTTTGAATTAATCGCAGCAGAAACGCAGTCTTTTTGTTTGTCACAACGTAAAATCTCTCGCATCGTCATTTGCTTGCGTCAGCGGGAATGAAAAGAGAAAAAAAACGACCAGCGCGCGCGTTTTGTTCACCATTTTCGTCGCGCGCGGTCGAACCCACGATCGGACGCGCGCAACCAAAGACAATGAAGTCCCGTAAAGCGCATGACGATATTGAGCAAAAATCACTCGTGACCACATCATCGCGCGGTTTTTATCCAACGCGGGAATATTTTTTGAATTGTTTCGCGCGCGCGATGCCCGATCTCTTCTCTCATCTCTCGCGCTGCTGCAGCCGCGGCGGCCGATGACGTCATTGGCGGAGCTAGGTGCGCGTCGAGGCAACCACGAAATTCAAGGTCCTTGGAAGCGCGCGCGTGTGCGCACATATACATTACACACACACACACACACAAAACTACACAGAGAGAACAGCGGCGCGACGGTCGGAGTCGACTGCGAACTTCACCGTGTGTGACATCACGCTTCATTGTTGGAGGTTTACGTCATTCCCCGAGTCCGCCGCTGGGAGAGTCGCGGTGCGCGGAGACGACGGACGGGTGCACGCACGCACGCACGCTCGCTCGCTCGACGCACGCATGCAGATACAACCTCCTCGTCGCGGAAAAGACAACAAGCGATAAAATGTCGCCCACTCCGTCGTCGCTGACCTGAGTGAGATTTGAATCGCTCACTCTCTTTCTCTCTTCATTCTTGTGATACTCGTTCTGTATTCGCGCATTCACAACGACGAGGCGTCCACGGAAGTGTGCTCTCGTGCATTATATCGGGAACGCGCGCGATATACATTCGTCGCCGACGACGACGTTGTCCAGACGCGATCTCGCGCTCAATGTAAAATTCGCGCGGACATTTGTTGACAACAACAATACGCTTCCCCGATCGGGAACATGTCAACGCTCAGTGCATCGTGATGGTCGTTCCATTTTTTCTGTTTTGTACCTTTGATATATAAAGAAAACGCGCTAATATTTACGAGTGAAATTCACACGCCTGCTCTATCCCTTGGTTGGCGAGTGAGTGATCGGTGCGCGATATCCGTCGGGTCACGAGCGAGATCCGGCGCAATTCGACGCCGCGCGACTTCGCGAGCATCGCTCGCGCGAGCGTCATCGACGCAAGCAGAAAGCAGCCCCGAAAGTTAAAGACGATGTGATTGATCGTCTCACCGCGAATACGGATCTTCTTCTTCTTCGTCTGCCAGTCGAAGGTGCACGTTCGACAACGACGACGACAACACACGGCGCGCCTCTCTTTCATTTTAAATATAACGGTGTATAAATAAGTATGAGCAATAGCGGGAGTGCGCGACGAGGCTCCTCGCGTCGCCACCGCCGTTGATTTTTCTGCCATACGCGCGTGCGGATACGCGTTGTTTATCCACGCGCTCTCCACGCTATAGAAAAAGAAAGAGAGAGAGAGAGAGAAAGAAAGAAGGACGAAAGCGGGAAACGAGCGGGAGTGAGAACGTGAAAACGAGGGGTGCACATCACACATCTCGTCGGATGCACTCGGGACACAACCGTGATTTTTTTCTCTCGTTTCTACACGCCGTTCTTTGTGTATGAAAGTATGCAACACCAAACGTCATCAAGGTTAGTGTGCGTTGTCGATTCTTCGTCGTCTGTTGTGTGTTCATTGCGTATGTGTGTGTGTGTGTGTGTGTGTGTGTGTGTGTGTGTGTGTGTGTGTGTGTGTGTGTGTGTGTGTGTGTGTGTGTGTGTCCAACCCCGTGGAAGTGACGTTGGCGAGGATGATGATAGAAAAAACAACGGAAGTACTGATAAACGGTGGAAAACGCGAGAGTAACGCACTTCCTGACGAAAAGAGAGTCCGATATTGCATTGAAGAGTATCCTCGTTTAATATCAATCGAACGGTTCCGTTGAGTTTGTAGCAAATAATAGTTTTCGCTGGATAAACATTTCAGTTGCAAGTTGGAAGAACGATTTAAAATTCGGAGAGCAAATACACACACACACGATAGCGATAATCACAACTTTTGTGTTCTTAATGATAATTTCTTTATGAATCTCAGATGTGATATGGCGTTACGAAATGTGAAAACTTCATCAATTGATTCTATGCAATGACTTTATCTTTTTCTAATACAAAAAAACTATACGAAGCGACGCAACAAGGTGGTTGTTTTATATATATATATATATATATATGTGTACAGATGACACGCGATTTGTTACGCTGTTCCGTGATTGTTGACAAGGCACTTTGCGTTCGATAGACTTTATTATATTAATTTCTCCAACTCAAACAATAATTATTCATTTTTTAACACTTTGCTAATTGATCATATGATTTCATTGAATCGTTTAATAAATTAATTGTAAATTGCGGGAAATACTGAGTGCGTACATTTCTTGGGAATGTGAGTAATCCTGTTGTTATGATGATGCGATGATGACTGGAGTAATAATCATCAAATGTATATATCATATTTTTGTAATAAATAGGAAAATTGTGTGTACACAACTTTTGCTGTAAATGTAGTGTAAATGTGTAATAAACATTTGTGGTATCAATCGTAATATTAGAAGTTTTCTTTCTGTTTTCATTTAGATTTGAGATCTAGAAGAAACACAAAAAAGATCAACTGCTCTTTGTGGCAAGCATTTAGTACACTGGCATGTCTGACAAAAATGTCAAGGTATACTTGTATATGTAAAAAAATATTCTTAAAGATAAATTTTTCTTTTAATTAGGGATGTATTTATTGTTTTTTTTTTTTTCTAGGAAATCTTGGAAATTCCAGTTGAAAAGCACATAGATATATTCATACTTCTGGAAACAGGCATTTTTTAGATTGATTGTAAGTTTATATAAATGATGAGGAATACTTATCACCAAACTTCAATTGAGCTTAAACTTAACGATCATCTGTACACTTTGTGTAAGTGTGCAAGTACTTTCTTTACATGTAGTTTTTATGGAATGTAGTTTTTATGGAATCTTTTTCTGTTGAAGTTGAATAAAAAAGAGGATTGTTTCTTTTTTTCAGATACAAGAAATATACGTGATGCTGTTGTTTCCAAACTGCTTGCAGCTGTGCGACAAGCTGCAGCATGATGCTGAAGACTGTCCCGAATGTACCGATGCCTGTATAATGTTAGAAGAATTCTGCATATTTGCCACTGAACTGGCACGTCTGTGCGAGCGAGGGTAACATAAAAACTTTACAGTTTATTGACAGGTTCGATTTTGCTAGGTACTTTTCAGCACTTTAAAGACGTCACGTACACATGTTCTCATGTAATAATGACGACCAATGCACAAATTTTGTTTTTTTCCATACATATACGCAAATCTTGCGATCAATCGTTTGGGAGATCTGTATGTTTCAGGCAAAAATATTGAACATTTGATTATGGTGGGGGATATTTTAAAACGATGATGAAACGCAACGCGATGTCTGTCGTTACAAAATTCTTTGATACTTGGAAGTACGTTCAGTTGCAAATTGTTAATGCTTACCGTTATATACTATGTCCTATTACCACACTCGAATGATGAAATGCCGTTTACCAATGATGGCTGATTCGTGTAACTTCATGATCATTAACCTTTAGGCCGCAAAAGCCCTTTTTGGTTTCATACAAACCTCGAGATTTCGCGCAACGTGTTATTTATACATGAATTTTTGAGATAAAAAATACATTATTTTAATAAAAAAATGCCAAAAAAATGCTCTAAAGATTAACTAATATCTGTGTTATCAAGTTTCTATTGTCCGCTTGTCAATCTCTTGTCAAAAACATTACGTTAACATACTTATATCATGAATCATGAGTCTTCATGCAGAACAAACAAAACTTTTCTATCAATAACAAAAAAATAGTTACAAAGTCTCAAAAACTAAAAACACTTTTTCCTAATTATAAAATTTGATGATTCAGCCTGTATATAGAGGCCTATATATGTACGGCCGAACGAACAGAAGAGTCACACTGTTAAATGTCATCTTACTGTGAACATACTGTTACGAAGTGTTGAGTGTGATAATATTGGAGCCAAATGTGGATTCAAGGGCTGAAATTGTGTTACATGTGTTTACTTTTGTTTACCTCTAGAGCAGCTGCTGTTCCTATGAACGCCTCTCGCTCATTACACGGTGATGGAAAGGACACTAATCACAAAATTGGCTCAAGTAAGTAACAATTGGTTCGCAACATCCTTGTTGCGCATTGTTCAAATTTCTCAACTAGACGGTCACTTGATTAATTATTTATCGATTAATTATTTACCGATTGGTTATTTAGAGAGAATGGCATATGAGGTATTTTTGGGCGGGTCTTGTAATCCAACCACCTGGAGGTCAGACATAGCGATACCGACTCTTCAGAACCTCGGAATTACTTACTACAATCCTGTAAGCCGTTTGCTTTTATTGTCGTTGTCAACTTCGCACGCGCGTAAGACATATAAACCACAACTGGATTCTATATCGCAGCAAGTGTCGCAATGGGGTCCGGAATTGATAGCTCAGGAGTACGAGGCGAAGCAGACGGCGCGGGTTTTACTGTTTGTCATCGACAATCAGACGCGCAACAGTGCGGGCATAATCGAAGCAGCTCAACTGGCAGCTACGCGCAGCGAGTCCCTTGTTCTCGTTATTTATCCGTATCGCAAAGGGCAGACTATTCTCGGAGAAACCGTTTCTACACGGTAAGTTTTGCAACTAATTGCGTCCCAACTTCGGAACTTTCGTCTTATCATTGCGTGGTTTTATTTCACAGAGAATACTACGATTTAATGAACGGGTTGCTAGTACTTCAGTATCTAATGGAGCGGCAAAGGATACCTATATTCGAGAGCGTGTCAGTTGCCCTTCATTGTACGTCTAAGGTAATAGATCTAATAGCAAGTCAACGCGGCAAAGAATTAATAATTAATATGTCTGTGCGCACGGATAGATGTTACGCGAAGAAATCAACGTACAAGATTGCACGGACTTGTATACTGAAGATGGCATCAGACCTATAAGAATCTCGCTTACTCAGAATGGAACGGATGCGATGTAAGTTTCTGACAATCATCTTCTTTATATGCACATAGAATGTATAACTGTTTACAAGTTATGTAAAAAAAGACATGTGTATTTTTTAATGTTATAGGTCACTGCGAGAGATTTTCGAATCTATAGATGTTAATGATAGCGGTACGGTAAAATTAGTAGATGTATGTATGCTTTACCGTATAAAGTATTCTTGAACGTTCAGCAACTTCAGCATTATTGTTTATTTCCAGGCGTGGATAATGTTGCAGTCAAATCCAATGTGCAACGTGTCTCTGTCGGATGTGCTTAACACAGTAAATAAATCCGGTAAAATTCTCGCGTCATATTTTTTTAATTACGTTTTATCATCTTTTTTTTATTTTAAAAACAATAACACGGCAATATTCATTGTATACATAGAAATGTACAGAACGTTGATAGACGGATTCCCGGGAAAGAGCGATCCGATGGAATTGCGAATCAATTTCGAACAGTTTAGCGCTCTGGCTAACGAGTCATCGTGGATGAGGACGAAGAGTAACGGCATTTCTTGTGAAAGTGAGATACCTTCAGTATGGAATATATTAAGTAGGAAGGCCTCATATTTCTTACGCCGAGCTATACATCCTTTTAATCGTTTCCTAGGTATTTCTGATTTTCGAAAATTTCCCACGATCTTCGGCACTCACCAATTCTCGTCCTTTTTTCTTTCTTACCCAAGTTTTCCGTCTTATCTTTCACGATCAAACACTGAATTTCACTTATTTCGTAGACTAAGTAGAAAATAAAAAACGCGTTGATTTATCCAGCTATTGAAATATTTTTTCAGATTGGGCAAATTCCCTCGTCCAGGAATCCGAGAAAAGAGACATTTACATCGGCGTAGTCAGCAAAGATCTGTTTTGGTTAGAATCTTCCGCAGTGCCGTTAATAGAGTGAGTACCGTCACTTTGATACCGACTTTAATCGTTCGCTCGCATTTATTAAGCACAATTGTCAACACAGTTCGTCGGTTGTTTTATAGGTCAATGAAATTGTCCATGTACCGACCAAACCTGAACGAGTACAATGTAAGGGTATTGCCGCAGGAGTTGCAGAAGATAAAGAACTCGCGGCTCACTCTGTTGATAGTGCCGCAACATTCGCGCGGTATTGCCATTATGGCTTTGGCAGCTCATTTGATCGGACTGCGCGCTAAGCTTGTCCTTTGTGTTCAAACTCTCCCTGAGAATTCTATCGTGTCTGGTGAACAAGTACGACTAAATATATCTTTATATCGTCTAGTAGATTGACATTGAATTACTCATGTCTCTTGATTCTTCTTAGCAGTATTTTAATATATAACCGGAACATCATAAATTATTCATTAGAAAAATAACCGTTACTTTTATTTTTAATAGCTGACTGAACAAGCCAGAAAAGACTACAACCGGGGGAGGATGTATCTGTCGGATTATGCGACGCGCGAAGGTGTACCTGTTTTTCAGAATATCGCTGATGCTTTGCAACACGCGATACAATTAGTTCAAAGTCCCTGTTGACTTAATTGCTCTTTATCGTTTTTTCTTTTCTTTTTTTTTTTTTTCTATTTTTTTCATAGTAAGCTCCTCCGCTCGACGACTAATTTATTTTTACTTTTAACAATGTCCAGCTACCATTTGAGATCCACGATAGATACGATAATTATTATTCCTAGAAAAAGAGACTACTAATTATAGTAATTAATTTGTGCTATTGGCACATTAAGATACTTTTTTCTCAAGATACGTGTTTTATTGCGATCGTTACATAGCTAAATGCTACTTACACTTTATATCCCGTTAATATATCATTTGTTCGTATGTTATCATTATTACTGTTAATTAATTTTTAAATTCTTGACAAAGTTGAAATACGATAAGCAGTCAAGATATTTTTACTTTCATCAAGTTTATTCCATTTGTTAATTAATATTTATTATAAGCGCACGGCATTTCTCGAGCAATTATTTTTACTTTGTTGGCCACATACATGATTCTTTTTATTTTCGTTTTTTTTTCTTTTAAGTAAAAAGTATATTTTATAATAGCTACATGTATATTTTATACTAGCTAATGTCAGAGCAGCTAACTATTTTACTATTAGTTATTTTTTATTACTATATGTTCTTTTCTTACTGAATGACGTTGAACTCTTTATTTAACTATAAATCAATATAGGGAGAAAAAAGAAGGGCGGTCTCTCACGGTAGATGGACATATATTATTTTTCATCTCTCTCAATTTTTTTTTTACAGTAACTTAACGTTCGCAAGTTTTTTTGTAACCTTTTGGTAATGTGGTTGAGGATTGATTTGATATACATATACATAAAATTCGTAGAATTGTTTCTAACGCGATTTGATTGATTATTAACTTTGGAATCTAATCGAAGAGACATGCGAGGATGAAAATGTTGCGCGGAGCTTTGCGTTTTTGGATGCGTGATAATGTATGTATGCATATTTTGACCGCATGTGAAAAAAGAAAGCAAACATGAGAGAGGGGGGGAGAGAGAGAGAGAGAGAGAGAAAGAGTAAACGAGATGTTAATCTATTTAATATTTGCGGATTGCTTGGGATCTTGCTCACAGATCTCGTCCTTCGAATAAAAACAAATACGAAAAAAAACTAGCTCAAGAAAAAAGTCGCTTATTATATTTTCTTTTTCGTACAAATGATTTCACATACACATATGTCTCATCGAACGTTTTTCTTTTGCGAAATAAATACAGATATTGTCGGTTTTTTCACGCGTTTTTTCTTTGATGTTTTCTCTTCGCGCGAGAATCTCAGTGTGAAATTGTTGCCGCTTATACAAGCGACGTTGAGTAATAATAATGATAACAATAATAATTAAAAAAACGGTTCGTAGATTTATTCTCGTACTTAACGCGATCAATATTAAGATCACACACGATTCCGACTAACGGAATTAGTCTTAAATGCAACTAAATTTATGTATTACGTTCCAGTGGCGCGTGTTAAAAATATTCCGAATATACGCGATAGCTATGTTTTAACGCTAGATGCAAATAAAAGAAACTATAGATAAGAGCTTCTGCGATGAAACAGTCGATATCACTGCATATTACGCGAAATCTTATGGTATATGTCACTTGCTGTACATTTACCTACGGTCGAAATGATCTCGAACGAGCGATCGCATGATTGTACATAATCATCATATTATTAAGCAGATAAATATCTTTTATTATCCGACCTTTAGTTTTTTTCCTCGTCATTTTTACTGTCTTTATGATCTGTTTTTTTTTTACTTGAACTACCCTTTTCAGGAAAGTAGTATTTTTTTATATTTTTAAGTGACAGCAATACCGGTATCATCGCCGGCAGGAACAGAGGTATATACACAGCGTACCTACAAAAAAAGAATTACTTGGAATGTAAAATTTACGACAAAACTAGTAGTTTGTGTCTTTTACTTGAAATGTAACAAAGTCGCACTCACTTTTGATCCTCCGGGAAGTAAAGAAGCGCTAGAAGCGTCGGATCGGAAAAGGCCGCTTCGGCGGTAACGAAAGCCTCTTTGCTAAGGATAAAGCTACGTTGGAGATCACCCCGCTGCAGATGTTCAGCAGATTGGTGTACCAGTTCGAGTGCGGTCTTGATCCTGTTCCCGACTACGTCCGTGATAACGATATTACTAATTTCCTTGAGCAGCTGCGCCAGCGATTGCAAGGTCAATTTCGCCGAGGTCAATTGTTCGACGGTGCGAAATCTCAGTAGGGAATCGATTTCCCAATCTCGAGACTTCAATCCCATCAACGGCATTGATGTCACCCCGTTAATAGGTTTCTAGAATTATTTTACTTGTGTATACCTGCGCGTTGCGATAAAATTGCGTCAAAACACATAAGTTTTTAAATTTAATTCAACGTTTTATAATTACATATACAATTATAAGAAGCTATTGTGTTACCGTTTCTGGAATGCCTAATAATAGTCGAAGTTGTGCCAGAAACGTGCCCACTATGGCGGTTTCTTCGGGAACGATTGTAACAGTTTCGTTCTCTCGCGTTACTTCGCAAGCTTCCGACGGTGGATTGACCAAAATCACACCACCCCATCTATGTTAATTATACAATTTTGATAAAACTAATTTTACATAATGCATATAAAGTTTGTGTGAAATCATGTCAATATTTAATCTAATCTCTTCGGGAAGTGCGAAAATGTACCTTGGAGAGAGAAAGGCTTCTACGTTGTTATCCGTCCGTGGTTTGTGTCCGCTGCGAGTGTAGATGTGCAGAGGCGCGCTATCGCACGGCACCATGTAGACGACCAAATTAATGCACGGATGGAGGCTAACCTGCGATGCTAAAATTCAGTAAGAAATGCTTGATATACATACTCCCTACATGCGCTACAAACCTAATTTCTTCTCCAACGGTGTCACAAGCTGCGGCAAAACGCTCTCACGTAGAACAAAATGTCTGCGACTCGGGCTGCTATCAGGCACGCGTCTAGGATTCATATCTAAAGATAACAGGTACAGCCATTGCGACTTGACCGAGAAGTTGCTTAGAATAGATAACTCGTTCAAAAACGGTTTTATGTAGCCTGCAAGATAAATTAAATCTCAGTCCTTAGGATTCCAACGTTGTGCTAGACATGAAGTTTCTTCTGATACTTTTTTACTGACGGTAAAAACAAAATGTTGAATTTCTTACGGAGTACACTTTGTCATTACGCACATATGTAAATTACATGTGTTAGTAGTTAAGTATGAGCGCACCTTTGGATACCATCTTCAAGTCCCAAACAATCTTCAACTTCTCAGGATCAGGGTTAACTAAAGTGATTAGAATGTCGTACGCTGGACTAGCTGGGAATCGCCTTCTGTTTTCCTCGTCCAAACTATACATAGTAGGCTCAGCAAGCGCGTTCTTCGTCAGCGCCAATGATTTGTCGTGTAGAATCCATTCCGACAATACTTGTACCAATTTAGCTTCGCCTGCAAAAATATTTATATGATGTCATAGATGAATTCGATGATAACTTACTTGAAACTTAGTAGGCTCTAGCAAAACAGTTTAAATTCTGTCGAAATAAATAACTAATATCGAACAGATGTAATATAATTCACGCATTTTATGTTTATATTATTATTGTCACACTTTTTTTCTCATTAGTGTTTCATAATTATGTTTGCTATATTTATTATTTGATATAAATATGCGATAAAAGAGAAATAAGTTCAATTGTTTATACAGTTTCGACTGTTGTAAAAATGATCTTACGTCAATTCTGTGTAACGCGAATCAGAAATTTTTAATACGTTCTAATGAAAGCATTGATACGCCAGTAAGTTGACGCAGTTCCAGATAATAAGCATGTGATGCGGGACAAATGTAACAACAACGATTGTAAGTCTTACTAGTTGTGGTAGAGAAGTACAGCGTTCTCTTGGGACCAACCACAATGGCATCTTTCAGATTTGTGGTTTCCAGCAAAAGCAAGCTACCTACATCCAAGTCGAAAGTCGCCGCTACCTTTTCGAGTTGATGCCCAAAAGCGAACAACAAGTTATTGGAGATCACTTGATATTCCACGTCTAATTGATACAACTCTGAAAATCGAGATCAGACTATACTGTTTGTGTTTACAACACAAGCATCATACGTAGACAACTGACATGATTATATCGCGTTTATTTCCACAACACTGACATCACAATATAATCGATTTGATTTCACTTTTTAACCGCTTGTCAATTTTATACATACGCACGTGGCTCAAAGGTCTTTGCTTATTTTTGCATCACTATGCGTACACACATACATATGTATTGACAACCATTAAGAGACGCTCGAATTTTATAAAATACATTCACGAACACACAAATCCTCTGTCAAGGAAATATATCTACTATGCATAAAATTCTCTGTCGTTTCTCGTCGCTTGTAATTTTGACTCTATTTCTTTCTTATCTTGTCACATTATGTTACTACGACGAAACAAGACAGTAATTTTTTTCCTATAGCTTTTTTTTTTATTCATTTACCAGCATTGGCGAACGCCTGTTTAATTTCGCGCGTCAGCAATTGACCGCGATCGTACGACAACGCCGCAACGATTATCTTCGTGGTGATCCTGATATCCAGCTGCGACAATTCGTCGATTCCGGTGTAGGGTAGTGCAACACGCGGTACCTTCGTGGTATGCCACCAAAGAGGCACGCCGATTCCCAGCAGCAGCACCGCGAACGAAAGACTCGCATATATCCTGTACTTCTCTATAAAACAACATGAAATATGAAGATTCTTCAGAATATACAACTTAAACCTAGAAAGTGCAAATTTTTCATACATTTTTGTCGAATTAAATGTGATTCGAAAATTATTGTTTGAATGTTTGCATTCCCTCAATTCCAATCAACTTAAGAAAATTATTGCAAAAATAGCAATGATATTTAATAGCTAGAGAAATAAATAAAGCGACGAGTTCGACTCTTAGCATTAAGTAATATTTTTCTCAATGATTTATTTTAAATTATTTAATTTTAATCCTCAACCGCCACACCTCTTCAGAATTTCATAACCGTCACATGGGGTCTAGGATACCCCAACGACTTTAAACGTTCACAACAACGTAAATCAATCAATCAGATTTTTTTTTTTTTAACTTTTGCTGGGGTCTTTCAGACCCCATGTGGCGGTTGAGGGTTAAATTACTACTCTTTTCTTTCTAAGTTTACAATGTAAACGATGTACCTTTCGAAATTATTTCGCAGATGTAACATGCGTGTATTATATTACAACGTGTGAGATCTTTAAAGATCCTCTCAATAAAAATTCTCACAGCTAAAACAGTAGCGACGTGCGGTAGACTCTATTTCACATACTTTTAACCTTCGGGATAAAATTGAATCGGGTCCAATTTCGTCGTTCGTATTCGGCTGCGCGGGCGTAACGTCAGTTCAATGTTAAGTCTGCGGTCGTGCGGCAACACATCGCGACTACGAAATTATATCTTCGCAAACCCGCCACCTTGCATACGATCATCGGTGACCGTGGAAAAACATCAAAGATGACGATTGTTCGCGTCGATGTTTTTTAATCGCGTGAAATCCGTATATAGAAACGAATAACGTCCCGGGAGAAACGAGACGTAACGATGCCAACGATGCCGACACGATACCAAATTATGTAACAATTATTATGTGCGCCTGAACAATGATAATGCGCCTGAAAGATACGAGTTTTCCTGTCGCTTTGAGCGATTTTTGGAAAATTAGAAAAAAATCGATAATCGCAATTCGTCGATCTCTTATTGGAAAAATGTGTATAAAAAAAACAGTGTAAAAATAATTAAATACCCTTTTAAAGAAATCTGATCTAAATGTTAAATGTGTCGTCGTCGAATGTATGCGAATGATTTAGCGATCATTGACATTTCCTCACGTCAAAACGTCGGTGCATACAAAACACACTTAGGAATAATAGGCGCGTGTCATTGATCGAACCTGTACCGTTAATTAACATGGATGATTAATCATGCGGTATGCGACATCAATAAGGTGCCCCGTACGCGAACTATTAAATCAAAGACTATCAAACTCCGTTGCATGGCTATTGTGAAAGGCAACGAATATTCGTCACATCGTGACTAGATTGTAAGTATAATTTTTCATTAACATAATATACACGTGTAACATAATGATAATATACACGTTCGTAAGTCATACGTCAGGTCTTAACAATGTTTCTCCAAAAACGAAATAATTCACTAGAAATCTTTATATCGTTAAAAATTACAAAGCAAAAATGTTTGAAAAAAGATTTCAATATTGTTATCATTTGTTTCTTATTAAAAAAAACTAGGAATATATATATATATATGTGAAGAAACTGCATTTTCAAAATTTGCTGTAAATTTCTATACACAACTGGCACATATCTAGTTTAGCATACACATTAAAGGGTTAAATAATTTGACATCAAACATATGCGATTCATTTGAACTCATTTTACAGATCAGTTAATTTTCGCTCCGTCTTACGTAAACGCATCTCGCGTTCAACAAATACGTAAAACAAAAATGTATAAATAATGCCGTACGCAATTATTTGTCTTCTTCTTTTTTTTTTTTTTTTGCATGAACAAGGCGCATCCGGAATACCACGCTCAACGCGAAACGATTATCTTTTAATTTTTTATATCAGCGATCGCATGCAATTTTCATGATGAAATTACCAAAGCTCTTTTTATGAAGACATATCGTAGGAAAAACACGCAGTTCATTTGTATGCTTCTAAAAATTACGTCGAAGTGTTTTCTTATCGCATACAAAATTTTGTAATTGTACCATTACGTGAAACTTCGATCAATAGAGTGAAAATCAATAAGAAAAATTTAAGTTTTCGTATGTTTTAATAATGTAAATAAAAACATATTCTGTAAACAATTATATGTGTTTATTTTGTATTATTTTATTGTCAAAGTGTAAATTATATGTACACAATATATTACGTGTGTGTGTAATTGTTAATTATCTCTTCAATTTGTGGCTTCTTCTAAGTCTGCTTACAAACCGCGTAATTACACGAATTATTCGAAATGAGACAAATACAGAAAATATACCGTAACGGATTCGTTATATAATTAGGATTAGACATTGTCTTCTCCGACGTTTACCTGAATTAATGTTATTCCGTACGGTGGTGCACGGAAAGAGATCTCGTTCTCTGTCGTTGATTTCCTTAAGTGCGCACGCGCAACGAGACTTATTACGTAATGATTAATTTAATGCATCAATGTATGACATTATTATTGTACCAGCTTAATGACAAAATTACACAAAGAATTTGCAAAGAAATAGCAACCGCTAAAACAAAGTTACATGGAGACATATAGAATCTTAGAATTAATATAGAATTTCTTAGAAAAAACATGAAAACAAATTTCACGAATTATAAAAAGTGTCTTAATATCCTGGTATTTAATAGAACACAAAATAATGTGTGAGACATTATTTTTTATAGTCGAGGAAATCGAAATAAAACAAATGCATAAAAATCGCATGTCGCGATTAAATTGCTTTAAATTTAATCGTGTTGCAAAAATTATCAATGCATAAATTATCAAGACAAAACACAATATTTGCAGCAATGTTTTACGAGGATATAAACAAATATAATGTGTCACATGTGTGTCATAAAATTTCAGTTACTTTGATTATGTTCTCACGCTGTTTTTCTAATATTCGAAATTACCGATGTATTGTCATAAGATATGTTTATTGACGTGTATGTATGTATGGTATTGTCGATATATAGACAAGTGAAACAGTTCCTCACGGCTATTCTTCGCGTAATAACACAAATCGGCATTGCATTGGTATAGAATTCAGTGCTTTATTTCGTTTGTTGTTAGCAATAATCGCAAATCGCTTTTATTTAAGCGCTCGATTCTGCTGAAATCTCGGAGGAACTTATTCAAGATGATTTGAAACACACATATCTAAGTTATACATTCTTAACCGTGAATAACATATACTTGGCTCTTTATATTAGAATTATGATCTTCAGTGGATCTTAAATATTATTTTCATACGTTGCTTTCATGATTCGAACGATTGTTTGTTTCGGAACGTTTCGCTCGACTTCCCTCAAACGCAAAATAACGTGACGCGTACGCGGAATGAATAATGCGACAGGAATAAAGAATGTTTCCGGTGAATTCCAATTCGATCGAACGATGTATTGATTGCTATTGAAATTCGTCTGTGAGGTTTGATAAATACAATTAAGTAAATTAACGCAGTAAAATGGTTGGTCACTTCATGTCGTTTATGTCTTCCACGTCAAATATATATATATATATTCTTTCTTCTCAATAGATTTAACGATAATTAATCAACGAGATAGTTCAAATTTTTTTCTCTATTTTCTTCGTTTCAAAAACGTCCTGTTAATAGACAGAGAAATGACTTGTCGAGAAATATATAAACGACAGTATAACACAGCTTCTTGCGATATTTTTTTGGCGATATTACGGTGTACGGTTCGGAACAACAGAAATCTATTTCACAGGATAGCATCATCGTTAAAATCCAAAGATCAAATGTCTGAAGAAGGAATGTAGATTTTCTTGTTACTGCCTCGGTTCCGAACCGTCCTCTCTCGATGGGATAAGGTATAACCATCAAGCAAAGTTCTTTGCAATAAGAGTGGCAGCTCTCCAAGTCACACAGTTTTTCACAAATACGAGGATGCAAACAAAATTGTTATTTTTTTTTTTTTTAACGAGAAAAGAAAAAACGATGATAAAACAGTACAGAAAAATACAACATTGATAAAAACAAATGCAACAATGCAAATTTACAATATCGTTTTATTTCAATATCAAACTTCCCGAAAACTAAGCCTAAGAAAACATTTTATTCTACATTTTTCATTTTTTTTTCAAAAGAAATCAGTCCATCCCCATTTTTTTACTGGACCCTATATTATCAGGGATTTCTTCAGAAGTGACTCAAAAAATATCACATAGCCTCTTCTCGTAAATTAATATGAAGACAGACAGTGAGAAAGAAGCACAAGAGAAGAAGAATGTATGTATACACTGAGAGAGAGTAGGGATGAGGCCTGAACTGTGCAAGACTTTAACTTCGCTGTTCTAGACTTGGTTGGTCAGTATGTGCACCGGACACAGCATCGAAAAGCCTCGATGAAAAGTCTTATTGTCAGCGTGTGACATGAATAGAAAAATTCACACAAAGGAAGATCATTACTAAAATAAAGTGACATTACGCGCTAGATTGCAAAAAAGACTTGGTGAAATGAACAATCGGGAACGGGACTTCTCGAACATATGATAGAGTCTGTTATCGAGAAAAATAGAGAGAACGATAAATTAAGTTATTAATATTTATATCGTGCGGATGATGATGTGATCGTTACGAGGCTGTATCGTCATTTAGTAGCGATTATGATATCGCATATATAAACAACATTTTTTGATCACGACGTTTAGACGAGTGCACAAAAAAAAAAAAAAAATTGGTCAGTGATTACATAGGAAAAAGTTAAGTTGGGCGTATTACAGAGGATATCTTTTAAAAGTACGTAATACTTTGCAGGAAAAAGTAAAAATAATTCTTATTTTAACCTTAGTTTAAAATATCAAAACATATGATAATCTTGCTCTTTCTTTTGGTGAGATAAATAAAGTTATATAAAATATACACACGTATTTATGTGTCACACGCACAAAACTGTTTGTAATTATTAAAAGTGGTCTTTCGAGTTTTCGCGAACAAGTTCGACCGTATTTGTGTGCGCTATTAAATTTGAAATAGATTCCAGCGCGCGGAAAGAAAAACGAAAAGAGAAAGACGAAACGGAGCGCGATACGCTTTATCTTCTATTTCTGACGCGACAACGACGTCGGTCTGTTTCAATTCAATGCGTGCGACCAAGTCAGAAACAACGCGTGTGGAAGAATTTAACCCTTGGCAATCCGAGATTAACACTCGGCATCGTACATTACAGATTGCACGCGGATTATAACGGTATATATCGCGCGCATCTCGCCTGCAGATGCACCGAAGGTACAGCCCCGGCAATGAGAACGATCACGACAATTCACGTCTCAATTGCGCGCGTTAGATATACACTTTGATTTATAAACAAAACCTATTATGTGAAAAATGCGTGTACGCGTGAATATCGAATCTGATACAAATTATGTTTAAGAACATCCGACTTCTTTTAAATAACTAATGTATAGACCAAATCGAAAATCACATATTATTTCTCACGGATAAAAATAAACTTTTGAGCGTAAACAAAAACAAAATATAATCCCAAGTGCAATTTATGATACATGCAACCCTAAAAAAAAAAAAATTATTTGACGCTAACAATAAGTTTTTGTAGCTGCATATCTCTCCCGAGATAAAAATAACTATACGATTTGCATATTGAATAATCTATGACATGTTCACGCCACAAATATATTGGAAAACGTCTTATTTAACAATATTGCCTGTGATAATGATGCAAGCAAATGGATGTGACTCTGTATCTTCCGATTATCCAAAACATACCTAAGTTACACGCGTGTGTAACTATAGAAGCTTCTTTTTTCGCAACTAATACTTTTCTCAATACTTAAATATTATAAAGTAAAGTTGCAATGCAACTGCATTTCTTTTGGAGATGTTTGAATTGTGCAGTCAACACTTATTGCGAAAATAAATAGCATGTCCGAGACAAAGAAATGTGACAACGGAATGACGTAATTATACTTATGTGTGTCAATTAACTTCGATAATTATATATAAAACATTGTATATATAAAATATTATATATATGTAAATATATATATCATTAACTATTGATATATATATACATATATCATTAGTTTAATTATACTTAAATTTCTAAACTTAAAGTCCACAATATTTTTCTTTAAAACTTCTCTCGCATATTAACAACACTTGTGAATGCTTAATGATAAGCACTCAATTATCAATTATCTTGAATGTTTTTACAATCTGTTAGAATAACCCATAATTTCTGTTCGTCGAGAATTGACACGTCTCATAAACAACGTGCATTAAAAAACCAGTTATTTAGCAATTTCGATTAATGCGATGTGTATTGCGCTATTGTGTTTTCATTATCCATCGATCGTCAATTCTTCTATTGTTTGTCATGTCAGTGTTGCAACGACACTGACGTTACTGTTTTTTACGTAAAAGCTGCAGAAAGAAAAAGTCGTCTCTCATTAATCACAAAACTTATCTAATTAAAAACAATAATAAATAATTCTTCTTAATAAGTCATTCTATTTCTGATATCTAGTTTTTTTTAGAAAACAAAAAAACGGCCGTAAATTTTTCCGATTTCTTGTCGAAAAATAATTACGTTTTTTCGTAATATTACCTTTTCTCGAATATTGTCTTTTTTTTTTGCGGCATTGTTTTGTGCAATTTTTCCGATATTTTTCAAAGTAGACTTTAAAAACGTCAAGTTTTATGATCACGATAATTTCAAAGTGGCTATAAAACACACGCACCGACGTCGTATTTTTATTGATGTAAATAGCCCAGGGTTAAACGAGCATGAAAGTCGGGATGAACGATAGTGTTACTTCGATTAAGCGACCGCGCGTGCTAAAGGGAGAATGCATAACCGGTGTCACATAAACGGAAACGACGCGCGTCACAGTTACAAATGCATGTATGTAAAAATCGCGAAGGTCACGGGAGAACAATACCACGGGGTCCTCGATTTGATTCAAATCTTTTGTCCTCCTAAGTAAGGTCGACAGTGTCGCGATAAGGACTTCGCGCGATTGGCATTACAATTGAATAAAAAAAATATCGAGAAAGGAAAAAAACACAACAAAGAGAAAAAATATAAAAATTATATAATGAAATAAAATAAAATCCTAATATAAAAATAAAAGAAATGTAATTTAAACTGAGCGGCAAATTAAAAACTTGATTAAACCAACAAAAAGTGTTCGTTCTTCAAGCTTGGAGTTAGTGAAGTTCGTGAAGGTGCACAGTTAGTGAAGGTTCGTTGATCTCCAGAGCTCTCGCTCTGGTATCGGACGCTACGAGAAAAGTAGGGGGAAACAATGAATTGAGGAATTCTTGGAAAAGGATGCCGGGGCTGTTTACAACCCTCTCGTTTACCCAAGCTCGGCAAACACTGAACAAAGGAAATGAAATATAATAAGACTCCACGTTAATGTTTACTTCGCAATAATCTTTCGCGATTGTTAAGTTCTTCGATCCCGGTATTGTTAAGTGTTTCTCTTTTTGTTATTCTTTATTATTTTGTGACAACATGAGATAAGCGAGATAAGCTATGGCTTTCTCATTTTTTTGTTTGTTTAGATGTAAACTTATACATAATAGTATTCTGGAGACATATAAAAAATTATACGATCTACAGTTTTTAGAACTCTTTCAACTTAATTTCAGTAAAAAAACGATGGCTTCGGCGATATCGGTGGAAACTTATCCGGAAGTTACCGAATATGGAGAGAGAGAAAATGAGTAAGAATAATATATTGTTTTGCATTAATTATTTCTACATTAATAATTCTTCAGTTTCTTCATTCCATTTTTTCTAAAATTTCAGGAAAACCACCAGGTCCGGTAAATTGTTGTTAAAATTCCTAGCCATTTATTGGCGATCTTTCATCGTGATAGTGTGGCCATTAGTCTTGATACCGATACTGACAGTCGAAAGTGATAAAGTATGTCTCTTAATGATGATTAAATATTATAAAATATTATATTATTAAGTATTATGATTTAATATTATTATGTGTTACGATAATTTGTTATAATATACAATTTCATTTTACTCAAAAATTCTTCTTTTTTTGTAGCCTCAAGCAATGAAGTGTTTATACGTCGTCGCGTTAATGGCGATGTACTGGGTGACTGAAGTCGTACCATTACCCGTCACGGGTATGATTCCGGTGGTGCTGTATCCGCTGTTAGGCATCATGTCCACTAACGAAACATGTCTATGTTACATGAACGACACTACAATGATGTTCGTTGGCAGTCTAGTAATTGCGGTGGTCATCGAAAATTCTGGTCTGCATATGCGAGTGGCGCTATTCATTATCAAAACTATCGGTTGCAGTCATCGAAGGTGTTTTTTGCTTGCGTTTATTCAATCTCGATCGCAAGTTTCAAGAAGTTTTTTTTTTTTTGATGAAAAAATGTATTGTTATTTCTCAGATTAACGTTGGGCTTGTTCTTCGTAACGATGTTTATCTCAATGTGGATTTCAAACACCGCCGCCACTGCAATGATGATACCCATAATGGAAACTGTTCTTGTGGAACTCGAAGCGGTGAGTTCTTTCAGTTCTTTTTTGAAGAGTCTCATGTAATCTCGAGACGTGAAGGAAAGCAATTCACGCGAAATTAATTTAATTTCAGCAAGGACTCGGAAATATGTTTGTCCAAACCGAAGGAACAATCGAAGAGAATAGCGGAGAAGCGTAAGTATATTTGTCATCTTCCTTTTTATTTTCTATTTTTCAGATATTCAAATAACAAAACAATGTGTTTCAATTCTAGTTCAGAGAATAAATCCATTTACTTTAACCATATATAGATTTATTTATCTAAGATTTGATTTATTTCTCTATTGTCAGACTAAAAGAAGTAAAATTACTAAATTTGCAGGAACAAAAGGCCAACGCACAGTACAATGGTATATTATCTCGTAGCAGCTTATGCATCAAGTCTCGGTGGTATTGGCACTATTGTCGGAAGCGGCACCAATTTAACGTTCAAAGGTTTTCTAGAGAAGTACGTGCTCACACGCGAATTTCACAAAACTTATCTTGAAAATACGAGATAATACTACAGATGTTTTTCAAAATTTAATGTCAACTAATGAGAATCTATTTATATGTAACTTGAGTTATAATTTTTCAGTAATTGGCACTGTATTTTGAAATACAACCCGAGTCTACGATAAATTTAAAAACTTTATATTCATTTTTCAGACGCTTTCCCTTTAGCCCTGGAATAAACTTCGCTTCCTGGATGCTATATTCAGTACCGCCCATGTTGCTGATGGGTCTTCTGACATGGTTGTGGCTGCAGGTGATGTACATGGGTCTCTTCAGACCGAAAAGCAAAGACGCTCGCGCGATAGACATCGGACAGCAGGGCGAGCAAGTTGCAGCGTCGGTCATTCAGCAGAGATACAAAGAACTCGGATCGATCTCGTGGCATGAATCTTCCGTAGGAATTTTATTCATTATCGTCGTGCTCTTGTGGTTCTTCAGGAATCCTGGATTTATGCCGGGTTGGGCCGCTTATGTCACCAACTTGTGAGTTCATTATGCGAACGTGCTTAAAACGCAAGAGATAATCGTGTAATTTCGAAATTCGTAGACGTGTCAAGGACTCTACGGCAGCCATGTGCGTGACGATACTGTTCTTCTTCATCCCGTCGAAGTTGGATTTCTTGCGGGCGTTCGACAAAGATCCAAGCAAGCGGCCTACAAAACCGTCACCCGGGCTGATAACGTGGAAAATAATAAATCAGAAGATGCATTGGAGTCTAATATTCGTATTGGGCGGTGGATTCGCCATTTCGGCAGGTAGTACTGAGTCGGGACTGTCGGAGATGCTCGGTCAGTCACTGATAGGTTTGCAGAAGATTAACGTAGTAGCGATATTGCTCATTGTTTGTTTCTTCGCCGAAAATGTGACAGAATTGACATCTAACGTAGCTGTCGCAAATATCATATTGCCAGTATTAGCAGAAATGGTGAGTGAAAGACTCAAATAAACACTTCATCATTAATTTATACATGAAGTACGTTATATATTAAAATGCAAAATGTTTTTATAAATAATGCAATTATTTTACAAGATATACAATTTTCTGCAAATGTATTTACTTTCTTCTTTTCTTTTCAGTGTGTAGCCATTAAAATACATCCTTTATATTTAATGCTACCAGCGGCTCTATGCTGCTCATTTTCGTTTCACTTGCCCGTCGGTACTCCACCTAATGCGATTGCAAGCGCCGCCGGACGCATAAAAACAAAAGATTTCATCATCGCCGGTATCGGGCCTAGCATTATCACACTCGTCATCACTGCGATTGCGTTCCCTACGTGGGGCACATATGTATTCAACTTATCAGAGTTTCCCGAATGGGCCATTTAGCGTTTGTATTATAATCTTACATATTCCATACTTATATTTATATGCTTTATCCAAGGACAACAACAAAAATATCTTTCGCACATTTCACAATTATCACATCTTCCACTACATCATATTCTCTAATGTTCTTTGATCAATTCTAAAGATGTCTAAAGAAACAAACTCGCGTAATTACATTTATTAACAAAACGGAAGACATTAAAAGACTGGATTATAAACTGTGCCTTAATATATTAATAAAATCATTGTGCGTGAATGAGAGGCACAATTTTTTATGACACATGTCACATCGATAATACGATAACGAATTATATAATAATTAGAATAATTTTGCACAATATGATACTGTATAATATTTATGATATTTATTTTTCATAACTATTTCATGTCACATCTATAGTACTAAAGAAAATAACTTTTAATGAGTACCAATACTCACACATTTGCTTTATTGACTGAGACTCATTGACAATATTGATATGTTAAGTTAATTAAAAACTCCAATATATAATATATATTTATATACATAAAGATATTTTCATGTATTAAAAAAAAATGTATATGGATATGTATATACATGGCAAATATTTATTTTAGCTCTTATAGCTCTTAATGCGATGTGCTAGTGTTATATACTATGTAATATACTTTATATTACATGGTATACTATGTGAGAGAGAGATATATTTGTTACAACAGTAATAACATTACCTCTCGAACGACACACTTTAATATTTCACAGAAACGTCATACTAAGTCAATTTGATTTGAAATAACTTAGTCAAACTTAATATTCTTTAATTTAAATTTTTTTATGATACAAAAAACAGAAATACAACTATAATAAAGCCGAATTCATGTTAGTAACAGTAAAAATGTCACAAACAAAAAAGTAAATGAGAAATTACTACTAGAAGTAAAAGTTTACCAGTTTTTCATGTAGAAGTTGATTAGATTACTTTTCAAAATTGTAAAAAAACTTCTAAAAGCAAACTGTTGGATATGCCATACCTAGCTAGTATATTGTTCTAGAATTAAAATTCTATAAATTTTATTTCAATATACTTTTTAATCATTGCAATACAAAAAATATATATTATCAATAAAAAAAACTTCTTTTGTTTAAATTACTGAGAAAGTTCTGCAAAGTAAATATTTGTCATAATCTCTTAACCATCATATTTTTTGACATTGTGATTATCATTTCTTATATCATTTAACATGTGATAATTTTTGTGTATTAATACAAATCATTGAGAAAAAAAGTGCAATATATTTTTAAGTTTTTTTATATCCTACTATTTTGTTTCCCTTATATATGCCTATAAATCTTTGTTTTTAGAACATACTGCAAAATAATAAGTATATATGTAAAGAATATTTTATAAACGTATAAAAGAGAAATGTCATGATAGCATATCACAATTAATTATTGTATATTATAACATAATCATATTAGTGAGATATATTAAATCTACAATTTAATCTTTCCTAAACCTTACCATCTCTATCAGGATCTTCTTTTTCCATTTCATTGCTGTTCTCTGGAGAACCACATTGTATCACGTTTTCCACCATATTTTGTCAAACTATCAAATACAATCACACTTTGTAAAAACTTTTTACGAAGAAAATATAAAATAACATAACCTATAAAACACAACTATCGCGCCTATTGTACATATCGTAGTAATATACGAACTGATAATAAAAGTAATTATCATAAAATGGACACTAAGAAATTCCTCGACGATTGATATACTAATATATTTTTAATCAATCCTTATATTTTAAAAACTATCTGTGTAAACACTTTACTACTAACCTACTCGTGTCCATTCGTGCTTATCAATCAATCGCAACTTCCTTAGTCGGTAAAATAGTTTCTGCCTAATAATTCGTGTGCACATTGAGATATTGGCCAGCGAGATGCTAGAAACTTTGATTATACTTTTTGATACTGTTGCTGATAGCTTTTACAAATTCTTTGATTTTTCAGAAACTAACCGTTTTATTACTTTTCAATAAATATTATATAAAAAAATATATTATACTAAAAAAACTATAGGTATTTAACTTGTTGTAAAAAAAGAAATGTGATCGTTTCTTAAAAAAAGATGATGACATATATTCAATTTGCTATACAAGAAAGTTTGGAATGTCTCTGCGCGTTTATTAATTTATTTCGATAATCTACATGGAATTTTTCACTTTTGTCATTCAGTAAAACTACACCACAGAACCTTAAGTATTATAAAAACATAATATATATGTATACACACAACACATATATATATATACACATACCCACATTCGTGCGTAATAATTTTTACAAAATGTACAACATACTCTATCAATAAGATATAATCTATATATAAATATAGTATCACATATTTATATGTATATGTTTAAAAACTTTATAATGATATATAAAGCTTTTTTATTATATAATTTAATTAATATTTAACTTGGATTTTTTTACAAATAAATACGCGATTGAATTAAAATATATCGCACTTTCCTTTTATCAAATAACAAAACTTAGAAGTACGTTCAGTTCACATTTACTCTATTTAACTTTACTATCATGTTGGAATTGCTTCTACAAATACCTTATCATTCTCATTGAGAGCGCGAGATATCACTTTCTCATCTGACTTTGCAACCTAATTGTAACAAATAAAAAGAAACAAATATTAGATTATAATTCAGTTTTTATACTAAATTTCGCACATAATAAAGTTATCAATTAAACACAAAAATTGAACTGAATATGCGTGATATAAAACCTTGATTTAATGAAGCTCTTCAGGTACACCGTGTTTATTCGACGTTTCCAAAATCTTCGTACAAAAAGTGCCACAAGCATCGGATCCAATTTTTCAATATCTTCGGAAGTGATAAGAGTTATGAGAAGACCAACACTCATAGTTACTAAAGCACCAGTCATGATGTACCACAAATAACTAAGACGATATAATACCCATGATTCTCTATTATAAAAATTATGTTAAATTATTATATATACATATGCATATCGCGTAAATATAAAAAAATACAATAAACTATCAGAAATTTGCACATAATATTTTTAAACTTACTTTCCACTCGCGTCGTCTGCTACTGGCGGCACAGATAATAATAAATTTTCTATCTGTGGAAATGAATAAGTGCAACCCTCTGTAGTAACAGGCTTTGTGTCAAATCTAAAAAAATAGGTTGAAGAAATATTAAAATATATATTTTTCAGTATCAGGAACATTAAAGCGCACACCGTTATAAGTGGGAAATTAGTAAAATATGATCGCGTTCAATCAGAACGCAACTAATAATATAAATACTCATGTATTCCCACTTACAAGAATATATGATTTTAACACTAACTTAATTTTCCCACTGGCAATAGCTGCTTCAGCGGAAAGGATAAGCCAACCCATGAAACTCAAACCTGCAAGTCCTCCGCCTAGAGCGCCCTGTTCAAATTAATCAGAATAAAATTTACTTTCAACAC
>QVOB01009507.1:0-43296 GCA_014839585.1 Pseudomyrmex concolor | reverse complement strand
TGTTTTTTGTTCGTTCGACAAGTTGAGAAACACTTCAAAACAGGATGTTATATATTGTCGAATCTGATATTGTCAAATACTTACTGTCGAATTTGTTGTCTTTGTCTTCATTATAAAATAAAATATACACAGAGAACTCTGTGTGTATATATGTGTGAGAATGTGTGTAGGAAAATAAGAACGCGCGGCTTTGATAAAAAAAAAAAGTACACAGTTCAAGATGAACGCATACACTGTTCATACTTTTGTTTTTTCAGATAACGAAATTTGGCTGCAGAGTCTAGGGAATCAGTGCAAGGTTTGCGGCAAGTTCTACACGCGAAAGTCGTCGCTGTACACCCATCAACGTGTGTGCGGCCAAGAGCCCAAATTTGTGTGCGGGTTTTGCGACAAGAAGTTCAAGTACAAACATAGACTGCAGTCGCATCTCAGTTCGAGCGTGTGTATGCGACGCGACAGAGTGAGAAGAGATTGAGAAATTTGACAAAATAAAAATCAAGATAAAATTGATTTCTCCAATAGATCAATGAAGGTATTTTATTGTAAGAGACCAAACGTGTAAACGCGTCTCGCTGTCAATAAAGATTCAGTGATATTTTACTAGCAAAGTTGTGTCTCCTTGTTGAATCCTATGCACACGCGACTCTCATCTCGCGACTGTTTGAGAGATTGGAAATTCTCATTATGTATTTCCTCTGTCAAATTACAAATCTTGTAAAATAACATCTGCAGATTTTTTGATATAATGGAAAGCATACGAATCGATTTTAAAGTGTTTTTATTCGACGACGTGTCTATGTTTTAAAAACACGACATAACTATATAATACATGGTCGTTATGTCCCGTGATGTAATGTTCCGTAATGTTTGTAACGTTGCAAGACGAATATTGTGTTTTAAAGAGTTGATTTTGATGGCATGGAAGATGCGCGCGTGGCGCTTCGGTTCTTTCAATCACTAAGAAAACCCCTTCTTTTATTTTCAGCTGTTCCACGATGGGTCTGCTTCCAGTGCGGTAAGCGTTATCTGTGGCGCGGTTCCCTGAAGAACCACATGCGGGTGGAATGCGGCAAAGACCCGAGTTACACGTGCCCGGTGTGCGGCAGGCAGTTCAAGCACAAACACCGTTGGCAATCGCATGCTAGATGCATGCACAGCATCATGTTGTAATAATAATAACATGACGCGCGATGCCGATTTCCGATTGCTCTTCTGTACATATGTAGATTTTTTTTAGAAAGGAGCATTTTACGTGAGACAGCGTCATTCGGATTTCTTATCGCCGCGCATCGTATGTAACAAAACGTATGTACGCTGAAATGTGTGAAACGAAGTTTTCGAAATAAAAGTTTATTTTTATCATTTATTATCGAATTTTTTAGTAGATCGTTATTGTCTCCTATTTCTCTCACACAGACAAATTGTTATGATCACTGCGCTGATGTTACCAATTGCTTTGATATATTCGTTACAATTTTTATATTTGTCACTGTATTAAAAGACACGAAATATATTTCTCTTTTATTTTTTTTTTTAATTTAAAAAAAACAAATATTTTTTATCACGAATTATGTCTTATTTGTCAAATTGGCATATTGATAATTTGTTATCTTATCTATTATCTTAATATTATCTTGTGTATTGTGTATTTGTTCAAATGTTTCTCTTGATATCAGTCTCACAGTAGATATAAAATCTATGATAGTTTTTGTACTGAATTTTGCTATTAATATGTTTCCGAAACTGTACGCTTCCAAGCCAGTATGTAATAAGAGAATGAATGTTCAGTATTCACGTTAAACTCATGGCGACAGTCAAAACAACTCGATCAAAATGATCCGGCGATTGTTGAGCGAGAGTTAATTTGATCCGAGAAAATTATTGTGCGAAAGTATATTTATTATTAATTTACTATTTAGTCAAATTAAGTCCTTGAACATTAAATATTACGATTAAATATTAATAGTTATATTGCTGCGATACATATATATATATATATATGTGCTTTTAATGTCATCACCGAGAAAATCGCGAATCGAACGAACGATTTAACGGTCAGCGGTCTCTTTTTTCAGCTCCAAACCCGAGGTCCTGGTTTTGTTACCAATGCGGCAAGCGATACATATGGCGGGATTCATTGAAGAAGCACCTGCGGGTCGAATGCGGGAAGGATCCCACGTTTGAATGTCCAGTCTGTGGCAGGAAGTTTAAACATAAGCACCGGTTGCAATCGCACACCAAAAGAATTCATTATATTAACGTATGACTCAGTTGATGAGTTGATGACGTAAAAACGGACTTCGATCAATATAGAAGTGATCAATAACACGCGAAGAGCAACGATCTCTTGACGTTTTGTCATTCCACCTACATTTAATCTTATTTTATTTTATACATATACAACATAATTTACTTTTTGTCATTGAGATTTTTTTATAAATCGTTAATATAGATACACTGTTTACTTTGAAATGTTGTTGAAATTGCCTTTTTGAGATTGTTTATACAATTGAAGCTTAGAAGCTATGAAAGCGCGTTTACAAATGACGTATATATATATAAAACAAATATATAAATAAATTATTACAAAACTATTTTTCAAGCACTTTTGTCTTACACCTTATTGCTGATGTGCATCTTATTAATTAAAAGATTTTTCCCATATGAAATATTTTGTGTTCTAATATTTATGAACTTGCTTGTACGAAAAAGAGAAATAAATATACAAATTCTCAATACACTTTACTAGCCGATAATTGCGCCAAGAGTTTTCTACATCGAGCAAGCTTTCTTTAAGAGACTTTACTAATTAGAAAATATTGTCTTTTATATTTAATTTATTCAATCAAAAAATTGTGAAAATTATTCGTAATTAAATTTCAGAACCTTGTATCTTTCTTCGAAAAATGGAGATTTCCTCAAAAATATATCCTACAAAATTCCTGATACAGATAAAAAAAACCATTGAAAAAAAACTGCGGTTTAATTCTTTCCGCTCACACGTTTTTCTGACCGAAAATCGTTTCGTTCATTTCCTCTCGGAGAACGTGTGTGTGTGATGTAAATAAAGTAAAGTTTAATCGCAAGTAAAATTAACCGCATCGTCTAACCACGTTGCTTTCTCGTTGCAGGTTTACTGGCGTCTCTGCTGCTCACGCAGGACAACAACGACTTGTCCTGGAGCCAACAGCAATTCGACGAGCCTACGTACAAAATGTCCAGTGTTTCTCGGAAGAAAAACACGGGCGGCGGTGAAATGAAGATATACGGATGCAACAGATGCGGAAAATCTTACAAAGCCGCGACGTCGTTGAGCCGTCACAAACGGCTCGAGTGCGGCGTCGTGCCTTGCGAGGTGTGCCCCATCTGCAGTCGCAGATTCAAGCACAAGTTCGTCCTGAACGCTCACATCGGTGCCTGTGAGAGAAGAATGAATCAGACGATACACAAGAAAGTTTACGATTAAAACACATTTCCAAACACGTTTTCCTTTTCAACAAAGAATAATGATTTTCTATATAGAATTCGTTCGCGCCGAATCTAATCGCGGAATTTTGCTATCACGTCAGAATTTGAAAAGATAAAATGAGATAAAAAGAAAGTGACTAACTTCAAACCCGAACGTGAAAACAAAATTTCTTAATCAGTATCGAATTCAACACAAAAATCTAGAGGAAATCTGTCTTTGTTTGTTGAGAGAACAAAGCCAAAACTATATTAGATTTGTCCTCCACAATGAACCGACGATGATCAGTTACGATAAAAATGTGACGACATTGGTTTCAAGATTTTTTGATCGTGTGACAATTGCTTTTTCAAAAGGAATTTTATAAAAGCGTTTGATCTGTAAAGCAATTATTTAAATCAATACCGTCATAACACGCACACGATAAGCGTAGACAATTACAACGCGATCTGTTCATATCTATCTTATCTTCACGTAGGAAATTGTAATATTTTTAGGAGAGATTTTTAGATCTGCCTTTTGATTTTAAACGGAATAAAAATAGCAAAAAAATGCTTTTACGTAATTTAAACATTTCTATTTTTACACGCAAAAATGTTCTTATTTTCATTTTTATTTCATATTTATAAATTGTCAAAAGATTGATGCACGTTTTATATATAATTAATATCTTTCGCTCGCGCGATTGAATATGTGTACGTACGTAGTGAGGATAATATTATTATTCTTGAAAACCACACGAAGAATATTATTTTGACAGAAGTATTACATATGCTTCCTATATTAAGTATTTTGACAAATAATCACCGTCAATATGCTTTGTCTGTTTTCTCTTCTAATAAATGTAATATCTAGCGAAGTTTTTTACTAGCTCGACATATATTAACGTATAACATATTTATTTATTCTATGTATTTTGAGAAGATAAAATTGTTAAAGTTGTTAAAATTAAGAGATATTCGTTATGTTTCTTGATTCATTTCTTCCGATTGGTGCAAATGTAATCTCGTGAGTTAAATAAAAACTCTTATATTTGTTAAAAGATATAAATATATGTAGAGAAATGTTGAATGTAGCGAATGAAAGCCATATGTATTGACTATTATTTTGTTCGAGTTGTCTTAAGTGTTAATTTCGTATTGTTTGCTATCGTTTCGTATTGTTTAATTTAGTATCGTTAATTTAGTATCGTTTACTATCTAAAATAATTGTGTCATTTCAAACTTATCGCGCATCCTCTTTCTACCGAACGTCAGTTTATCTTCAGTACGATTTACATTCATAAAGTTCAATCAAATTTTAGAAATAGTAGTATTCCTTATGATCTCCTTCTTATCTTTTATTTTACATATTTTTGAGGCTATTTTTTATTCTCTCTGTTACAACTTAGAATACAAAAACTAAGATAGAAATAGGATAAAAATAATTTTATCTTAGTTAGTGACAGGTAGTTTTTTAATATATTCGAACTTGTTTTTCTAACAAAGAATTGACAATTTAATAACGATTGATTATAATCTTACGTGTATATAAATTTATATGTTGTACAACATATAGTATTTAAACATTGTATATGCTATATATACATACTATATGTACATACATACTATATATGGTATGTGTATATATTATTGTACATGTATTATATATACGTATATATACATATTTTTAGGAACACTTTTTGTTAAATTATTAGAATGACTTCCAAATAATATTTTGCTGTAAGTTTGGTAAAGTTATTATTGTAAATTCAAATTTTATAAACAATTTACAAAGAATATTTTGAGATAGTTTAAATCATTATAAAAAACTCTAGTGTGCACAAGTATTTAAAGTATTTGACATTTGGGACATCTGCTTTATACAATACTATTATGTATATACATATTGTAAGCATTTACAAAAAGCTTTAGTTCTTATAAATAGAACCATTTTGTTTGTAAAAGAAATTTCTATAATAAATAATTTTTATATACTCTTTTTGATGAATTGTGATTTGTTTGTGCCATTTCTCAAGCGTTAAAAAAGAACGTTTATTAAAAAGTTTTAAAGTTTACATGTGACAACGGCTTTTCAATATTATACTTGTATCTTAACATTTCGTTGCTGCGTGACATAGTATTTTCTTTTAAAGTGTAACTTTTACCAAATTAAAAAGTTCACTCATTAAATAGAAGAATATTAAAGTTCTGTTTCTCAAATCCAGATCTGTCACGTAATTTTTTTGTTTTTGTTTTAAACAAATATATTTTGCAGCGTTAAGTCATATATTTTCTGCCAAGATATTTGACAGCTTTTTCTGCTCACTGCTCGTTTTATGTCGACAGGACTTGACATGAGCAAACAGTGGCGCATGTATTGCGACGACTTTCTTGACACGTCGATGGAGGACTACTTTGAAGCAATGAACGATCCGAGTAGACGTCAGATCTTCATGTGCTCCTTATGCGGCAATACATACGCGTGGAGCAGCAGTTTGCGTCGCCATCAGTTGCAATGCGGCAACAAAGAGGCGAAGATCAAGTGTGGATTTTGCTCGAAGAGATTTTACAGACGGGATAGACTTAAAGAACACTTATATGTGCATCATTCGAACTTGAATTCTGAGTGTGAAGCTTGCAAGCATCATAACGATGTTAGTCCATGTAGCGAGAAAAAATAAACTTCCAAATTCTGTTCAAATTTTGATGAATATTTGACGTGTGCGCGATTCAAATATTTATTAATGCGTACAAATTTTGCAGTCTTTATACAAATTTATTTTGTTTTAAATATATTGTTTAATCAACATTATAGAGTAATTGTATAGTGTAGTATAAGTGAAGTTTCACATGAGATACTTATAATAATTAAACATATTTTTTTTTTTATGTGTATTTAATATTTTTCTGAAATGTTTTTTTAAAATATTTATATATTTATCGTTTTGTTATAATTTGTACACCAGTAACATTAATAATATGTGTAATGATTACAAGTTTTTAATGTCGAACGCGAATTGTAAATTCAAAATGCATTTTTCTTTCTGCTTTAATGTATTTCTACTCGAAGTTCAACAAATATTGAAACGTACGTAAAAAAAAAGAATGCACATGTACATGCACAAAGAAAATAATATAAAATTAGTGGAAAAAAAAAAGAGGAAAAACGATATATGAAACTTGTAATTTTCTAGCTTTATTTTATTATTGACTCTGTCACGTATCTTATCGACGCGAAGCCAAAAATTGTATTTTTACCAAAGATAAATTTAAGATTATAATAAAAGAGTTACAATATTTCTATGTCCAAATGTCTGTGCAACACGCCCGCCGCGGAACTTCGTTGCGTTTGTTTACACAACGTAATTACACATTCTCCAATTTAATATATAATGTCGATATAAAATTAAAAGATAATTAAAAGAGAATAAAACCTGTAGAGACTATTTCTGTCAATAGAAGTATGAATGTTTCTGTCAGTGAGTTTCACAGTTTCAATTGTGCTTCGTATTAATTAGCATAAAACTTGTAATCAGAAATATGTCAATCATACTTTATTACTTTTCGTCGAGAAATATCAAACCGCTGCGATTATAAATTCACAATAGAGAAGTAGTAACCGACATTTAACAGATCGTTTAATTAATTATTTATTAGTGCGCGTTTTTGCTGGATTTTATCGATTCAAACATATTCATCGAATGAGATTGTCTATTTAACACAGTTTATCGCTAGATTGTGATACCGTCTATCTTCCACTGGAAATGACAGAATACATTCTACGTTACAGACAACTCCTTTCTTATGGACGACTTTAGCGGAGAGGACTTGAACGCCAGCGAACTCGACTTTGTCGGCGTGCCACTTCTACAGGGTCGTCATGTATCGTTACAAGAACAACGTTACATGTGCGGTGAATGCGGCAAAGGATACAAGTGGATGGACAATTTGCGACGTCACCAGAGACTCGAGTGCGGGCAGCTGCCCAAATTGAGCTGCTGTATATGTTCGAAGAAGTTCTATCGCCGATACGAACTAACGAAACATATGAGAATGAAACATCATCTAGAGTAATCAGTTCACATCGATTTTTTTTTATCCGATGTACAATTTCTCTTGTATCCGCACGAGGTTTTCTGTATGAGATCGTAAAATATTAACGTATACTATACATGTATGAAATAGAGATATACCGAAATAAATACCGAACTAATGCAAAGAGCATTTTGTGGAATATGTATTTCAATGAAGATCATTCATCCCGTGATTATTTATTTCACTCGTTTCTTTTTTCTTATTGTTCAAAATTATGTGTTTTATGTATTATAGAATGAGAGAAAGAAGAAAGAGAGAGAGAGTATGTAAAATTATACATTAACACACAAAAGTGCACAATGTCAAAATCACTTTGGAAACTACCAAAGAACATCGCAATAATAGAGCTTAATGATATTTTATTCTTTTCTGATTTTTTATGTTCAAACATACGTAACATCACATTAGTCACTGATTCTTTTCTTTTTGTTTTTTAATTCATGCTAATTATTTTTTCACTCTGTATGTATGTCATACTTGATAATTAGAATGTTCGCACACGTAATCAATCTCTTCAAAGTTGCATGCGCTTGCAAACATCTTTCCTTCCACCGTTGTTTTGTCTTTCATTCGGTTTCGCAATTGACAAAGCGTTTTGCATGTCATTTGTTTCTTTTACAGAAGACGTAAAATTTAGCGGTTGGTTCAACGAGGAAGGCCAATTAGAGTTCGACGAGAACATCTCGCAGAATTGCTTCGAATTCGTAACCACCGATTACAAAGACCTATCCCCGGAATCGTTGGAACACCGTAAGAAAAAGCAGATCGCCACATGCGTATGCACGGAATGCGGCAAGAGTTTCTCGAGATCCGACAGCCTCAAAAGACACGAGAAGCTGTACTGCAAAGTGAAAGTCAAGTATTGATGTTGCTATGATTGTGAGACAAGATTTCGATGCTGAACTGAATATGTTTTTTGCATATTTATATAAAAAAAAAAATATATTTATGTAAAAGATAAACACATAGAAAAGAAGCGCGATAAGTTCTATGCTACAGAAATGCTCGAAACTAATTATCAATTTATTTCAGTTTTAATTGCTAAAAACCCATGCAAAATTTTCTCGGAGATTATCTTTGAGTATTTTTATTGAAAACTTAATTAAAATAAAAACCATAATTGCTACTATTTTAATCATTTTTTTGTGGAACAACATCACAGGAAACGCGCGCATAAATTTTGTTAAAATATATTTTTCATCTATTACATGTATTATATATTAGGAGATTATTATTATATATAATTGATTAATTTATATAATAAGACAAAAACATTAATATTTGTTGAGTAAGTTTTGTTCACTGTGTACAGTAGAAGCTCCATATTCGCGCATCATGTTCGTAATTTTATATTTTATTACATCGATAGATTTAAAACTCGCTTATGTATCTTTATCACGTTTGTGATTCATGTCAGATAGATTTTACAAATGTAATTTTTGCATATTACATTTCAAAAAACGTAAACTTTCGCTAATATGGCGCTTTTATTATGTTCCACACGAGATTTGTACGTCTAAACTAATTTATGACGATTAATTTGATTTATACTTTGTTTTCATATATGTATATATATAACTAGTATTTCATATATTTTCAAATCTTATTATTTCTTTAATGAATAAATATTTGTGAATAAATATCGAGATGATGAATTCTCTATTAGAACTTTAAGCTTTGTTTTTTACCAAAAATAAACTGAAGGAGAATATTATTTGCGCTTTTTCTCTTACATAAAAATTTAAACTTTTCATAAAATAAAATTTCTCTTTCTCTCTTTTTCGCTCTCTCTTTCTCTCTCTCTCTCTCTCTGAATTTCCAAAAATCACCTTCATAACTAACAATTCAATTTTTTTTGTATGATAAAAAACTATTTCCTCTACAAACTCCTATCCTATAATAACTAAACTCAAAGTCTAAAGATAATTTATGAAATTGTGCATGTGTGCTGTTGTACGCTGCTCGCCTTGCCAGTTGTTCGTGTAAATCTCATATGTTCTTGTTTTTTAACGGATTGATGTGTCTTTGCAGACGAGAACGGCCAATGTGGCGCCGTCGAAAAGAACGCCGAAGACGACGCGGAGGTATGCGAGGTGCCCTTCCACGGTCAACTCAATTATCTGTTATGCGACTCACCAATTCTGAGCAACGTGGAGACCACCGTGATCCAGAAAAACTCCAAGTCCTGTCAGCAATTCCGTTGTGACGGGTGCGGCAGGTCGTACACGAGAGTCGACAGCCTGAAGCGTCATCAGCAGAAGTGCGACGAATTCTTGGCGTCGTTCCAGGATCAACAAGAGACGATGGAGAGACTTCAGCAGGAGTACTATTGCAATCAGTGCGGCAAAACATATAAAAGACTGGACACTTTGCGCCGACATCAGCGACAAGTGTGCGGTGACAAGGATAATAGTCATTCCTTAAAAGTGGACAAGACTAATTGATGAAAAAAGAGATCTCAGTGATCAGTTCTATCGATATCGATCTTAGATTACTTCAGAGAAAAGCTAGCATAGTTTTTTGTGATGTGATAAAATAGTGCGATTTCTTTCAAACGAGACGGTGCTCTTAATTGTTGCGTTCCATTAGAATTAACGTTTCATTTGTCTTAATGATTGTATCAATATACTGATATATATGTATATACATAAGTTATATATTATATTAACTATATCAAATACGTTTTGCTCTTTATATTACAACAAGTCTTTCGTATATTACGAGAAGTCTTTCGTAAACTTTATATTTGTAAACAACGTAAGAGCAGTACGTGTGTATATTGATTATATTCTAAAGATGAGAGATGAAACGTAGACTTGTCGAGATAAAATCATCATCAGATCACTTTATGTTGCTTACTACGTTACTTTGTTACAACACACTTTATATGAGATAATATAATACTTTCAAAATGAACACATGCAATGGAATTCAGACTAATTATACGTGTAAATAAATCTATATTGTTCATACGCGCTATTTATAGAGCACAATATGTATATGTAAACTCTACTCTCTGCAATTACATTACTATGTGCAAATTATATTCATTTCACATAAATGTCTCGCATTATACTGCTAAGTAAGCAATTCCTTGTGAATAATGACGTTATAAAAATTTACACGTACAATATAGAAGACAGAAATAATATATAAGCTATATACATATATATATACGTATGTATAGATATATTATATTTATTCTTCCCCACACACGTATAATTATTTTTCACAAAAATATGAAAAACTGCATCACACGGATATATTACTTTAAAAAATAAAATTTATAAAATTTACTTTCTTGGAGAAAAATAATTAGTCACAACGATAATAAGTGTGGAACAAATACTGTCTAAATTTTAAAAAAAGTTACTTAATAATAGCTTTAACAATTTCTGTACTGTTTGAATGTTTAGTTCTTATACTGTTGTGTGTTTTTAATTCTACTGTTTCGAAACAAAGTTTGTTTGAGAGAAATGAAATTATGTATCAATCAAATCGAATAATGCGAAGCATTTCAGTTTTTTTTTCTATCAAAGTTTACTCTTAAAAAGAAATTCCTTTACCAGACAAAAAGCTAACAGAGAAATTTGTTTTAAACTGAACTTTTTTCTAATCACAATACAGAAAATCTCGTACGTTAATGGTATTCTTATCGGTTTCGAACTTCCTGACATTGCTGCATGTAATTATTCGTGTATCTCGATTTCGAACCAACTAGTATAAGCTCTATATAACTTTCGACCTTATTTTAAATCGTTCAAATTTCAAAACCGACGCTTAATTTGCGGCGCTCTGTTTTCTTGCCGCAGGAGACGAATTGGAAGACTACAACGCTTTGTGGATGTTGGAGAGGAAGACGCACAGCGTCGGTCAGGAATCGAGCGAATCGTATTTGCTCCCCAAATCATCCGATCCCTTAGAAATTACTCACGAGTATTCAGTAGCCTCGCAATACAGCGGAAACTCGTACGAATCGACACTCAATCAGCACGTTTGTCCCGATTGTGGGAAAAAATACAAGTGGTACGACAGCCTGAAAAGACATCAGAGAGTGGATTGCGGCAATAAGGAGAAGAAATTTACGTGTCCAGTGTGCGATCGAAAATTCAAGTATCGATACGAATTACGGAATCACATCTTGGCGCATCATGGTGTTACCTTCCCTTCCGCGGATATGGTCGAGGTTTCTAAATTTGCGAATTAAAAAAATGTGCGATCTCGACGCATTTCCCCTAATGTAATCTCGTCCGAATTTTCTGGTTGCAAACTATACAAATGTAAAAGTGTTGATCAATTAGTAAGTGTGACTCTTAATTTATTACAAGATTCCATTAATGTCGAGAGAGAGAGAAAAATTCGAAGAGATATGCGAAAACCTATTTTTTATTAATATAATTGATATAAAGAATTGATATAATTGATATAAAGAATTGTTAAATTATTTTTTTTACTTAGGTTTGATTTAAACCGATGCAACGTGATTGGCAATACAAGTTGAAAGCTATTCATATCATTATCGTCACGTTAATAAAAAAGCGAATGTTGTCAACACAAAATTGTTATGAACAATTTTGCACTCAGTCTGAATGAGAAGATGAAAATAGTTCAATTTCTATTTTCTTTTTTACCATATTATTGTATTAGAAAGTATATATATTTATATAAAAGTACATGAAATTATATTTAAAAAAATGTTTTACGCGTAAATATGAATTAAATTTAAATTAGATGCATATTACGTGTTTCTCAACGACATGACATTAATAATTATGCATTTGCATTTTTTTATGTTCAATCTAAAACCTTACAAAGAATATGTTAACGTGTGCCTTTGGATATTGTTAATAACACAGTAAATATTGTTTTTTAAGTTATTTTAAATTATCAATGGACTTAATAAAACAAAACGTCTAGAGAAATATATAGAACATATAATATTTAAAAGCAAGATTTTTTGCTCTTTCCTACACGTCCTTCAATCCTACACATTATACTCAAGTAAAAAGCTGTTCTTCCAATAGATTAACAGTTTTTTTCTTTCTTTTAAACTATATAGTATTTAAAGATATTCTGATTCGCGTAAAGAGACAAAAATATATATAATTCTCTGCGATACATATAAGTTTTGTTAATAATCTAGACTAAATACCTTTTATACAGATACTACTTTTAACAATCCTATCCTTTCCTTCAAACAAGACATCCTGCAACTCAAGGAAAAACTACATCAATAGTCCATTTGTTGACAGTTGCTTACATGGTGAATGGCTACGTATAGTTCGACTCGTGCAGTGTGTACGTCCATGTCTTTGTCTTGATCGATAACAATTCTTTCTAGGCTAACCGTGATCGTCAATTATCCTAAAGCAAAAAGGAAAGGACGCGATCGGTTTCTGCGCGAAATCTTACTGATTTTCTTATGTGTTTTCTAGAACGGAAGTACTCGCCAAATAGTGCCATCGATTGGTACTACCAGTACCAGACGATGTATCTCCGACTGATGGCGGAGAACCAGTTCCAGGAGAAGAAAACGGAAACAACACTGACGGTCGAAGAGCCGGCGAGCGGTTTTGTCGTGGAAAAAATCCAAAACTGTCAATCACTGACAGAAGTTAACAGCAATCAGGTAACCGCGGTCAGTCGTGAATATTCGTGTTCACGGTGCGGCAACGTTTACACAAGACCGCACTCGCTCAACAGACACATAAAATTCGAGTGTGGCGTGGAACCGCAATTCGAGTGTCCGATCTGTCACAAGAAGTCAAAACACAAGCACAATTTGGTATTACACATGAGAACTCATCAGAAACTTTGAAACTTTTCAATGTCGGTGAGAGTTACTTGAGGAAGACATGTTCACTCAGTTTTCGCGAGTTTCATAGCTGATAGTGCGATTTCGAGATTTCATGGAGACTGAAAAGCTTAGTTAATTTTCGTACGAATTATGTGATCAAAGAATTGCTTGAGTGAGAATACGTTCTGAGAGAAAAATTCTCGAACGAAGTACATAATCGTGTGTAAAATTAAGTAGTTTATATGTAAAAAATATCTGTAGTTTATATGTAAAAAATATATGTGTATGAAGAATCATTTTACTATACAAAGTTTCCAAAGAATACTATTTAAATGCTTAAAAGTACTTAATCAAGTTTAGTCTGGAAGACAGAAAGAAATATTAACACGTGGTATCACCTGGGCAGCTAGAGCGAGACTGAGTCGAAAAGTTCTGTATTAAATTCGAAAGAGTATTTTTTTTTTACCGTTCTATTTTGCCTTATGTGTATTGTAATTTTGCGAGCGCAATCATAATATTTACTTAAATTTTTAATTTACACATACACGTAAGATTCAACGAGGTGTGTTTTAATTGTAACCAAGTGTTCAAACTTTTCTATTGTTACTATTTTTAACTTCTACATTGTAAATTATGTATGTACATCAAACCATATAAGAAAACCAAGAATCATGTTGCGCATTAAACGATTAATTCTCTGAGTAAACCGCGTATTGAGATCGCACTTCATATCAGACTTTATATTGATAGACTGATTTACTGCCACCAGTATTTTACTGCTCGAGAGAATTAATTTACAATGTATCTGAATAGCGGCCTGAATATTATTTAAAAGTCGAAATATTTTTGTCATTAAACGTAGCAGTAAGTTTAACGTAATAACTGTTAGAGAAAAAGCAAACAAACAAACAAACAATATGGTAAATAAATTTGATTCCGACCGTTATTGTAAATAAATTTTTTTTAATATATTGTAAATAAATTTTGATCGTATAAGACGTTTGTAAAAAAGATACAAGCTTGTGTATCGTCGAGCAAGCATCAGTGTGATTTCTTATCTACAATGTAAATGTAAGTATTTGAAAGAGTGCAATTTTAGTTCTTTAGTCAAGGATGAACTGTGATCAACAAAGGAATATAATAAGTTAAGAAATAAAACTTTACAAATAGAAATAATTTCGATTAACACCGGATCTCCTTGTTGAACACAATTTAAGTATGTATAAAATAATGATAGTGCCAATGGAAACGAATATAGTCTGTGAACCAACATATGTATTATATACTATATGTTACGTATTCGACACACAAAGAGATATATTCTATAGAGAGATATAATCTATAAATTTAGAAATATATATTTATATATAAGAAGATTCATGATATTCAATTCTCGCCGAATCTTTACATGTCATATGTGACATGTAAAGATTAGACGTGTATTTCAAGACTTGAAATTTATATAAAAATTTAATTAATGCGAAATCAGGTACATATAAACATGCATATCTCTACACATATATTGTACTACAGTTTCTACTGAAGTAGAAACAAATATATGTTTATTTTATAATTCGCAGAAGTTTGTTAATTACATGTTTTTTTTTTTGTACCTTTACTCCCTACATTAGCCCGTAACTGATTACGCCGTTAATTCGACAGACAAATGTATTATAGGAAATAAAGTTTTCGCAATTTAATGAGTAACTTTTTGTCGAACAATTTCGAAGTCGTTATTTTTCAATCAGTATCGTGATATCACAGAGTTTTTTTCTTAATAAACTTTTTATCTACACCTGTTGTATTTTTCATGCGAAACTAAATCGTAGGCACTTGTGTTAAATGCATGCACAATCTCTTAAGTGACAATGTTTTAAATTAGGAACGGACAAAATTAGCTTACGATGAATATTAAGCAAAGGAAAACTTAAAAATGTTCAGATTACACGTTTTTATTTTTGATTACATGTGCTAAACCGTGTAACAGATACACATCAAGTGTTTTGTGTTTTTTTTATAAATAAATTGACATTTTCAATAAAAAAAAACTATCACATGCATAAAACTAGTAATATCACACATTTCAAATTGAGTTTTATTCATTCGATTGTCCGTTTCTGATCTAAAATCTGATGCAGATATCAAAGTTATGTCTGGCAGAAACTTTGATGTGAAATTATAGTACATGTAATTTATCGTTCGCGATGCAACTCGTCGAAGATGCAATTCGCGTTGAAAAGAGACGTCCGCTTCACACATGCATGCAGTTTAGAGAATCAACGAAAGTAAAACATCGTGCGCAAATTCTACATACTTGTTGTCGAAGTGAAAAATTTATGCGATGATCGCGCGCGGTCTGACTTGCGGCATGATTTATTATGTGCAACAAAACACATCTGGTATTATCGTTTACGTCAATTTGGCCGCTTAAAACGCTTCTCTACATTTTTGTTCACGTTTTGCCTGCGAGAGCATAGAACGAATAGATGGAAATAGAGAGAAAAAAAGAAAAAGAAACGAAAAACATGCGTATCTCACTATATTATTTTTAGTTGCAGTCTGGAAGCAAGTGAAGAGCATCGTGGACAAAACGCCGTTTCTTTGTTTGAAGTGCGGACGCGGTTATTCGCACAAGTGCAACCTGATGAGACACCTGCGCCTTGAGTGCGGCGTCGGGCCTAGATTTCAGTGTTCGAAGTGCAAGAGGCGATTCAAGCATCGTCATCATCTGCGAGATCACGAGAGGATCCACCGCCATCACTACGTGATCGGCGGCTACGAGTCGCGTAACTGAAACGTCGCTCTTCTCGTCAATTAAAAGAAAACCGCATTGAGATCGAAACTCGACATTTCTCACTTCTTATTCGTATGTGTGTCACACGCGTAGTATTTGTTAAATAATTTATTCGTCATATGTAAAGAAAAGAGTAGTGATCTGTGATCCTTCGACTATTTCTAAGTCCTGAGAGATGCAATATATTTTATCTTTCGCGCTGCAAGTTTGTATCCTAACGATATAACTATGTGATTTTTGGAAAGCTTGTTTACGAATCTTTACACATGTGATGCGATTTTGTTACCTGTTCCCTATTTGTATACGAGCAATAGAATATGAACATTAGCGATAATTCGAATAAGTTGTTGTGTAATCGGTATCTTGCAATGTTAGCGACGTTACTGCATGAAAATTTAATTATCCGACGAAGGACGTCGTCGAGATGAATCTAGCATCCGATCTCGAATTGTGTCAAATCGACGCACAAAGAGACAGATTCTCTGCGAGTTTGCTAGAAAATGTTAACCCGCAAAATCTAACTGCGCAGAAAGTAGACGTGAAACATCAATTACAAACAAAAGTGCAAATAGAGAAGCGCCGCTAAGAGTAATTCACGTGTATTTAAGCGTATATACTTGAGGACTGAAGAGAGATTAATGATAGATTGTATTTTAGTCTGTGTAGCATCAGAAGTACATTTTTTCCGCGAAAAACAAAACAAGGCAGTACGTATTTAACTATAAGTGAAGAATAGCTTCGAGATTATCGTATTTTTCCGATGTTCGTGATGTGTGTGTGGTTGTCGAACTTGTGCCAAAAACAATTAGCGATCCAAACAAAAAATCGGCGAGTTTTTATGCGAATAATAAGGTGCTTGCGTTTTATCTGTACGAATATAAATGTCCGTTGCGCGTATATAAAAAAAAAAAAAAAAATATTGTACGTCTACTAATTTTAAGTATTCGACAAAATATATATAACAAGGCTGTATATAGATGACGCAAATCGTAAATCTGAGTACTTAAGTAATATATACTGAGTGTACATACATATAAAAATGAACGGCCGTAATGAAATCCGTCTAAAATTTTCTGGTAATCGAATATTTCGTGTGCGAGAGTTGATTGGGAAATTAAAATCCAAAATTTAAGATGTCTTAATAATTTATACATTTTGTTTGCAAGTGTTTGCATTTAGTTTTACCAAAGAAACTACAAGTTACCACAGTGTTACGAAACATATAATTACGTAAATAATAAATGTTATAAATGTGTCATGTTATAATTTAAAACCTTGTTTTTTTTGTTGCCAAGCTCTTTGCTGTTAATGCTAACTCTTTTCTTTAATTAATGTCCAAATATGTAATATTGTTGTTATATTGTGAAAAAGGCAGCTTGTTCTATTTTATTTTATTGTATATGAATAAGAAGAACTGGAAAAATATGCCACGCTCTGTGGATTTTGGATTTTAATAATTATAGTGATCAATGCAGAAAGTAGAATGTTAATGGGAAACGTTGAAAACGATTGCAAATACCTCTTAATCGTGCCAAACATACGCTCTAGTTCTTACGTTTGGATTTCGAGTATTATAGTTTTTCAACAGAATAAGTGAGATATTCAATATACATGTATATATGTGTAACACGTTTATAATAAATATAAATTAGAAACGTATGAGAAACATCCTAATTCTCTCTAGTTATTAGTATCTCTTTCTATATGTAGGAAGTTCCCTTAGCTATTTTTATTTCAAAGAAGTAATTTCTACTCTTCTATTTGTTTATTATTTTTTTAACTGTATTTGACATATTTACTCCTAATCTGCGACTATATTTACTCGATTATACGCTTATATGTATTTTTATGTTTATATTAGTTAATATTTTTGAAGCTTGAAGAAATTTATTGTATAAAGTAGATATTAATAAATATAATGAAAAATTATATAAGAAAACAAGGTAAAGAAGAATTCAAAGAATAATAAAAAAAATGTAAGAGTTAAAACCTAGTCTAGCAAGTAGAGAGATAAAATTTCAGGAAGATTTTTGAAAATAACTCATATTTATGCGGTCCCTTCGTCGTCCCATCGATGTATCTTCCTCTCCGACCCTTGGTCTTTCCCTTGAAAATAATCCAAAAGCACCTTGCGTCATCCCACATAGTCATGGCACTTTTTGTCACTCGCGACGCGGAAGACGCGAAATATACACACAAGCGAAATTTAAGTTTCAAGTCTACAATTTTTCAAAGTCCACATTTTAATTATTACTACCGTGTCAATTTACACTTGATTGCACTCCGTCCTGCTCCGTAGATTACTCGGATCAATTTGTTCGGCGAAAGACCGCACGATTTAATGTTCGCCGATTATTCGCGATACGAATTACGAGTCAGTGCGTACACGTTATCACTTTCCGTTATCACTTTCCACACATAAACTGTTCACATTCGCAAGGGAGGCGATAATAAACGCGAGACAATTTGAACGACAACTTCTCCGTGTCGCGCGCTTGCCATTTTGTGTCTCGCGAACGCGCGAAACAATTTCACCGTAAAACTCGTCTGTATCCGTTATCGGCGAGTGCGCGATACCACTTGTGATTACTTCGAACGTCCGACACTTCGTAGCACATACACATTATCGATATTTACATACGAGACAACAACAATCGCTGAAAATATCTCAAAGTTTGAACAAGAAATACCGTCCCGTGCAGCGCGTCCACTACGTCTGCTCGCCCGCCGGAACGAAGCGCGCGATATTGCGATTCTCGAAGTATCGAATCGACGCGCGTAGCAGCTCTCGCGATATCCGCAGCGCGCAAACTTCACATATCTCGTACGTAGGAATATATTCGATGTTTAAACGAGACAAATTATAAATGATTAAATTCTTTATACATATAGTAGTAATATAATAGTAATATAGTAGTAATATAGTAATAAAAGCAAGTTACACGATCCAGAAAGATGTAATTATACCTAATTACTCCACTTTTCTTTGTGGCAATATCGCACGATTATCCGGAGTTCGAATGTCTTTTTTTTTTTTTTTTTACACAGTCACGCATGCATTTATTCCGGACATCTGATTACGACGTTCTACCGATATTCGAGACGATAGAAATTACGAGACAAATCAGACGTATTGCTGATCTGTGTCGCGCACCGGCCATTCTGATCTGTGTCTCGCGCGCGCGGTAAACTAACCAATATCAGCGAATGCGCGATGCTAATTACGCGTCAACGCGAACGTTCGACACTTTGCGACAAATGAATTTGCGAGCGAGAAGATAATATTCGCAAGAAATGCAGAGCTATTCGAACGCACCTCTGCCCCGTCTGACCGCGCGTACGCCATCTCTGCCCGCCAAATGTAATCGACCAATTCCATGAACTTGAGAGAGCAGCGATTCACGACTACGGACAAGACATATCGAAATGCGATACATATCGCATTTCGATATATTGTTGCCAGCTGTGCTGCGTAGTGCGTAGTGCGTACAGAAAATTATATGCTAGTTTGTTACGTATACACCTAATGCGGTATGATAAAACTTCGATGTAATACTCGTTATTTTACTGAAACTTCGTAACTTGATGTACGCACGCCCAGTCTACCTTTTTCCTTTTAATATGGATAAAAAAAGATAGACTGTGAACTAGTGCAGCCAAAGTATGGAAAAAGAACAGACCTTAGATCATCATGTTTTCGAGGATTTACTTATAAATGCGTAACGTAAACCCTATCTGCCGGGTGGATTTAGGTTAGGTTAGGTTAGAAGTTCTCGAATTGTGACAGGAATAAAAGAAAGGAAATCTGAAAAAATGTATCTCAACATCTGCCGACAAATGTCACGCATCGGTATTAGACAGATATATACTAGCGTGTCAAAAAATTTAATGAAAAATCATGTGGACATGTCGCTTCGAAAGAGAATACGTTCCACCGCCTTCTATTGGGCAGGAGTTGGGGTACTGGTAGTCGGATTGAGTTACGCTGCAGTGCCTTTGTACAGAATATTCTGTCAGGTAACAATTTTAATTTATTTCAAGTTGCTTTTAATTATATTTATTTGTATTGTGTTAAACTTGATTATCTGCTGCTATTTTTATAATGATGCAGTTCTATATTTATTTGTCATATAGTCATACAGTTATGCTGGAACAGTGTCAACTAGTCACGATGCCAGCAAAGTAAGCACAATGACACCTGTCAAAAACAAAACAATCAAAGTAAAATTCAATGCAGACACCGCAGCATCAATGCAATGGAATTTCAAGCCACAGCAATCAGAGCTCACAATTGTTCCTGGAGAGACAGCTTTAGCATTTTACACAGCCACAAATCCAACTGACAATCAAGTCATAGGAATATCAACTTACAATGTTGTACCTTTCGAAGTAGGGCAATATTTCAATAAAATACAATGTTTCTGTTTTGAGGAACAAATGCTCAATCCTCATGAACAAGTAAGTTTATTACATCACAACAAAAAGTAATGTGACAGTTAATTTGTTTTGTATATTCTAAACCAAGAATTTCTTTATATCTTGCTTTTGTTTTTTTCAAGATTGACATGCCAGTGTTCTTTTATATTGATCCGGAATTTGCAGAAGATCCAAGCATGGAATTTGTTGACGAAATAGTTCTGTCTTATACATTTTTTGAGGCCAAACCGGGACTTAATCTGCCTATTCCCAGTTATGTCAAAACTCACTCAATAAAGTAAATTGTATCTTAATATGTATCATATTGTGTATATATTGTTACTATAATTGTACAAAGGAGTAAATATTTGTTTCTTTCAAATTCTCTGCATGAGAAAGGGGGGGAGTGGGAATACCACATAGCCTAAATTTCTTTAGGAGTGTATTCCGGTTAAACATTCTTGTAAAGTAAATGGCAGTGTGCGATTCCATAGAAAGAACATGCAAAACACTGACAACACGTGTCTTTAAAATCTAAATAATGCGTTAACAGGATAGGCGCGTCTGAGACCGCATACTTTTTCCTTATCGATGTATATCGCATCGATTTTAAGCGCGAGATCGTGTTCCAACATGCTTCGAGTTCTCAGCAACTTCTGATGTTGATTCTCAAGTTCCTTCAGCGCTTTGTGCATTCGCTCGAGCTGATGATTTATTTCGTCGATCTCTTTCTGAAGACTAAAACGAGAGAACAAAAATAGTTTAAAACGTCTCATACTTTTGTCTTCTCTTCCAAAACACGTAATATAGAACACGCACCTGGCGTACGCGTAATCTCGACACAGTTCCACATCAGGACGATGCATTCTCGCTTCCATCCTTGTATGTGCAACTCTGGTCGCGTGACTTTTGTCCGCTATAGCTTTGCGCATTAAGTCCAAATTTTTTTCAACGTCGAATATTTCTTTTTGCACCTGTGTGACATTGTTTACGGTTACACATTTTACCCGAAAGCGTACATGCGTTGTTCTTTATACCTTTTGCAAATGCTGCTGAAGCTTGTTCTTAGCCTCGAGCAACTCGGAAGATCGTTGCGCTAAGGCGTTGTTAGTGTTGCTCCAACTGTTCCACATTTCGTGCGCAATTTTATTGATGAGACTCTCGGCAGTGGTTCGAAATTGGCATGATTTATTCCGCTCGTTTTGGGATCTCTGTACTATCCTGTTCACCGCATCCGCCCAAGTTTCTTGTTCCGAAACGCTGAAGAAAGGCGAGATTAGATTTCTCATATAAATATTATACAAAGATTATTTATGAATGCGCTTAATTAAATACCATGGATCATATTTTTCAATTCCCGAATAATATTGCAATCCTTGACTGTAATTATTCAACTGGTGGCAAATAGTGTCTATGCCTAAGGCGCTCTCTTTGTTTTTCAAGTCCAACTCGAGTTGATTCTGCGAAGCTCTGCAGTTTCGCAACTACAAGCAAACTAACTGTAAAAAAATTATGCTAATTGTCTCTTAATGTACAGCAAAAATATTACAAGACAAGAGAGATTTACTTGATCCTTGCACTTGTCCAAACAGGCTTCCAGTTTCTTTTGGTTCGTCCGTAAGATTTCCACTTCTCGTAGTAGACATTTTTCCGAGTCATCATGCACTAGTTCCGTGCCTAGTAAGACAACAAAACAAAAATTAAATTCACGTTTGCAAACGTTGATGTCGTTTCGTACTTTTTCTGGCCTCTCTGTGATAGAGACATTCCTCTGCGATATGCAAAGGTCCTTCGATATCTCGTATCGCCTTTTCCAAAACACTTCGGCAATCTTGAAGTCTCTCGATTTCTTGAAGCATTCTCTCCAGTTCTGCTACCACTTCGTTGCGCCAAAATGTAATGTCGTTTATTCTCTCACCGAGTCTTCGACTGGTATCGTATTGACCATGTTGTATCTTCTCTTCGGCATTTCTGAGAAATAAAAATTTTGAATTCACACCAAACGATGTTAGTTCTGCATTTCGAAATGAAATATTCCCAAGAAGCTAGGTGTGTACCTCATAATTCTCAAAGCGTCACCCCGCATCCTCTCGGAGTAATGTCTTTGCGAATCTGCCTCATTGTAATATTTCACTTGCTTCTGGAACCACTCGTGTGGTGTGTATCTCGTGTAAAGGGCAGCTTGCGAGGCGTGAACGGGATTACGTTGATAGCCCGTTATTAAATTCGGGAATCTTAACGGTTGTGTACTCATTTTGCTCGCATCCAGCGCGTGACTTGATATCGATTTTGTAGCTCTGTAAAAAATATATTATAATGTTAATCTCTTCAACAATTCCTCTTAAACCACGCATAGTACATATCCACAACTGTCTTAGAACTAATTAAAAGCAAAATTATATCTAAATATAAAAATAATGTCTATTTTTACAAGGGAATAACTTCTGTATTTTCAAATCCAATATTTGGTCTCCAGGGTAGTAAGTTATGTGTCTTGGTATAATCGCCGATTCGAATTGGAATTACTGGCTCCATGTAAGGCATTGAACTTCCAACTGTGCTCCATGGTTGCAATTGCTATAAATTTAAAATTATATTAATATTTACATTCCTTAATTTTTACATTCCTTTCGTTTGCTTTCTTTTATGTTTCATATAAGAATTTAAATTAAAATTTAATTAATTTTTTTCTTTATTTTCTCAATTTTTTGGCAACATACTTGTTATGCATACAAAGCTGTTTTCACATGCGCATGCGTATTGACTGCATGTAGTGGGATGTCAGCGCGATAAGAAATTTATGTATTATAACGAAAATTACAAAGTAACATTTAACAGAGGTTATTTTTACAAAGGTCCGACTGTGTGTGTGTTATCAACATGGCAGATGTAATACCTAGTGATGCTCCTGAACGTAAATATATGCAATCTTATTTTGTTTAGTTTTTAAATTAAACTAGCTAAATACAGCCCTTGGCTTTATTTATTAAAAGTACGATATGATCACATAGAAATATTCATTACATGACATTGTCAGTTGTCTATAACATGTCACTTGTCAAAGAAAACTTTAGGTTAGATTAAAACAGTATGTACTTTTGTTTTGACATTTTTCTGTGTATTATTTAAACTCTATCTTGTTTTTTATATTTTCTTAAAAGTCTCAGACTTTATCTACAGCAATAAAATTTTGTCATGTGAATAATTTTTGATATCTCATGCCAAACCATTTCTGTGTTCTACATTTATTATATATACATGTATATAATAAAAAAATAGCAAGAAATTTATGAAATATCAATTTTAGACTGTCCTGGAACTCAGAGTGAAAATGCTGGCAAAGCTTCAGCATGCGCAGGATGCCCAAATCAATCACTATGTTCATCTGGAGCAACCAAGCAGCCTGATCCTTATATAGAGCTTGTAAAACAAAGACTTGCTTCGGTGCGTAATAAGATACTAGTGCTTTCAGGCAAGGGAGGAGTAGGCAAAAGCACCGTAACATCGTTGGTGTCCAGATGTCTTGCGGCAAATAATCCTGACAGAAATGTAAATATAATTAATTACATGCAATCTAAACTAACATGCTTTAAAAAAGTGATTTAAAACGAGAGAAGGTATAGAAAGTTTTTTATTTCTTGTAATCTATTTGCTTTAGCTATTTTAATTATCTGATATAAAATTATCTACAATTTACAGTTATGCAGCATAATAATTACATAATAAAACTGAAAGTAAGAACAATAACTTACCCTTCTGCCCATTCCAAGCACATCCATATGATTTTCAATGTACATGTTGACATAGTGAATGGCACAAGCTAGTTTGCAGAAAATAACCTCAGACAAGAAATATCTATAGTTAAGTGATAGCTATACACATGGTATCATTCTGTGCCAGTCCTTTATTGATCACCAACCTTTTGATGTCCTCATTCTCTTTGAATATCTTAAATCAGAATACATAAAGTAGATTCACATTAACATACTAGCCATAATATAGTCAAAGAGAAAAAATAAAATAATTTTGTTAAATCATTTAAATTTTTTATATTTTTTAATTTTATTAAAAAATTTTTTTGAATCTCTTTCATTTATGTTTGTGGTTTGTGCAGATTGGAGTATTAGACATTGATATTTGTGGACCATCACAGCCAAGAGTACTTGGAGCACTTGGCGAACAGGTTTATCAGAGTGGTTCAGGATGGTCGCCTGTAGTGAGTGCTTTGTTAGAACAAAATATTAAAATAAACATTATTAAAACTGTGACATAACGTTACGTACTATTTGTTTTTGCTCCAGTATATTGAAGATAATCTATCATTGATGTCAATTGGGTTTCTCAGCAATCCGAGTGATGCAGTCATATGGAGAGGACCAAAGAAGAATGGTATTTTGTCTACGTTCAAGATCTTATTTTTTTTTTTTTTTTTGCTCGTATTATGTTCATCTTCTTACTATTATATATGTTTAGGTATGATCAGGCAATTCCTATCTGATGTTGACTGGGGGAACTTGGACTATCTCATATTAGATACACCACCTGGCACATCAGATGAGCACCTATCGGCTACGGCGTATCTCAAGGGTGCAGGTATTACAGGTGCCATAATTGTCACCACACCGCCGCAAGTTGCCCTTTTAGACGTTCGGAAGGAAATAGACTTCTGTAAGAAAGTGAACATTCCGATCTTAGGCGTGGTCGAGAACATGAGTATCTTCGTATGCCCTAAATGCAAGGTGAAAATAAATTGATTGATGATCAAAGAATAAGATACAAACGAATAATTAATAACAAATACAAAAACGTCTTTGTATGCAGAATATCGCCGAAATCTTCCCAGCTTCTACAGGTGGTGCGCAGTCAATGTCGAACGAATTAAATCTGGAATTCTTAGGATCGATACTTCTGGATCCCTTGTTAGCCAGATGTTGCGACGAGGGTAAAAATTTTCTGACAGAGATACCAGATTCGCCAACTATTAGCGCGCTAAACAAAATCTGTGAACGTAAGACTTAACATATTTTGCAAGAAAAAATTACATTCTCGCTGATTTTTAAAAGTTTCGTGCAAAGTTATATAAGAAATATGATTTTCAGGTATTATTCAAAAGTGTGAGGAAGAAGAAAACTCCCGATAATTTTTCATGTAAACTCTCTGTATCTTTTGTTTTGTATAAAACTTTCCATGTACAAAATTTTATATTACAGATTAAAAATTAAACAATATAAAAATTCTCTTCAACATTGTACATGATCTTCCGATTTCTTTTATCTTGTATACCGAGCTTTATTTGAAACACACTTCCTGTTTGTCATACCGCAAAAACACATGATAAACTCAAATTAAATTCGAAACGTGCGATAATGAGTACATAATAAAATTATCTTGAGTTATGTATAGCGTTATTAGAGGAAATTCTTATCTCGCGCATGCGTACCTCATTGTAAACTGCGGTTTGTGGTACAGATAAAGAAATTTGTGCTCGGATCAGTTTAAATGCGCTACACTATTGTATAGACATCTATATATAGTTTTTCCTTGTCTTCTCTCTCTGATTAATAATAAAATGTATGTAAAGTGAAACATGATAACGTTGCAAATGATGGAATACTTATGTGGTGTTTAAGAAGAAAGACAAAGAGCTGTCTGTATTCATATTCTACTTAAAGGTTGGGTTTCATACATTTGCTTGTTCTGTAAATCTCAGTGTAAATATATGATTTATTGTGTAAATACTGATTTTGTGTAAAAAATATGTATTCTTGTATAAAAATATCTTTATTATTTTCAGTGACAAACTAAACAGATTTCTTTTTGTAAGAATTTTAATAAAAAAATGGTTGGTATAACAGCAACAAGTGGATACAAAAAACCGGAGCAGCATACTATATCAGTTGAAAATTCTTTAAATAATATTGAAGAAACGAATGAAGAGCATACAAGAATACATGATAAGACTGATGAGCCAGTAATAAAAGCAAATCATGAAAGAAAAAACATAAAGCTCACTCATCCTGTTGTAATACTGTGTTTTTTTATATATCTTGCTTTGATTTACAATATTATTTGTATGGTGCTGTATAAAAATTTTGGTGTCCCATCGTGTGAAGGAAATCCGTCTGTTGTTTACTATTTTGGATTCACTCACAACAAACCTTGTTATCATAAAATTGTAGAAGACAGAAAGATAGAAACAGAATCTTTGATTGGCACAGATAATAATGACACTATTGAAAACATAAGATATGAAGACACAGAAACGTCTATTTTTGATAAGTATATTGACCAGCAAGAATACGATTATGAGATAGAACATTTAAAGGAAGAAGATATTTCATCTGAAACAGAAACAGCTTTTAAAGATGCTCATGTAAGTGGAAAGTACAAATTTTTTTAAATCATGACGTGAGTTACTTATGTTTCTTGTTAATTGTGTTTTTGTATCTTGTTGAAATAGTGCGCCAATATTCCTGAAATATTGCGCTTTGATTGCCATCCGGAAAATGGAGCGTCTCAACTCTCCTGCACACAGAGGAGATGCTGTTGGAATCCTCCTGGCAAAAACATTAACGCTACAAATCGTGTACCATTAAATATCCCTTATTGTTATTATCCAGAAAAATGGAGCTTATATACATATATTAACTATACTCAGGATGATAGCAATTTCTCAGGCTATCTCAAACAGAAGAAAACATCTGCGTACAAAAACGACATACCTCTCATAAAGATGGAAGCTACAGGCATAAACAATTCAATTTTACGTGTAAAGGTGTGACATGCAGAACTATTTTTTGCAATATATTACTTTTTTAGATAATATTGCAATATATTTAAAAATAAGAAAATAAGAAAATATCTTATGTTATATTTGTTTTAGATATACAATCCCTTAAAAGCGCGATATGAACCACCTTGGCCGATCAGACCAGATCCAAAGCCTGATTCAATCTCATCCCAAGCAAACTTGCAATATAAGTTTACCAGCGATTATGCGAGTTCTGGTTTTAAAGTTGATAGAGTTTATGATGACACTACATTGTAAATATATATGATTTTATATTCAACAGAGAAAAAAGTAAAAATTTATACAAAGTTGATGCAAAGTCTTAATAGATTTGTAAAGAGATTGCGTAAATCATATAATACTTGAACATCTCAAACTATGTATGTATTGACATAAATTGCTTTGATTGCAATATGTTCTGTGCGCAGATTTAATTCTATCGGAACTGGAGGTTTTATATTTGCTGATCAGTTTTTACAAATCAGCACGTTGATACCAACAAATAATATTTACGGCATTGGCGAGCATCAGTCAAGTTTGAAATTAAATACAAACTGGCAATCATTTACTTTACACAATAAGGATCAACCGCCAATAGAAAATGTATGTTTTATTTAATATTATTATCGATCGCATCTATAAAACTAAAATATATTTATATGCTGTTTGTACAAAAAAAAGTAAACAATATTTTATTGATTTTAGGCAAATTTGTACGGATCTCATCCGTTTTATATTGTCGTCGAGAAGTCTGGAATGGCACATGGTGTTTTATTTTTGAATAGCAATGCTATGGGTACGTTTTTCTGCTTAAAGGGATTAAAGTTAAAGTAACGAGTTTTTAAAAAATCGATTGAAGTTAAAATATAAAAAATTATGTACAGAACTTAGGTATATACTTCTTTAATTTTTATGTGCGCTCGTTCACAATATATATTGTCTCATTCGAGAGAATTCAAATATTTCTCTCATCTTTTAGATGTAATATTGCAACCTACACCGGCTGTAACATTTCGAACAATCGGTGGCATTTTCGACATTTATTTCTTTCTGGGACCAACTCCAGCGGACGTTGTGAGACAATATTCTGAAATAGTTGGCAAACCATTTATGCCACCCTATTGGTCGCTCGGTTTTCATTTATGCAGGTATTATTTTTACTGTAAAATATACATCTTGTACTGAAATAACGCCGTACATGTATTAGATTCGGATATAGAAATTTGGAAGGAACGCGAGCAGTGTGGAACAGAACGAGAGCAGCTGGAATTCCATTTGTACGTCTGCTACTTTTCATATTGTTTGCAAAACACATTTCCTTTTACAGTATAACATAACTTTAAATTACGTTATTTTGATAGGATACTCAATGGAACGATTTGGATTATATGGACAAAAACAATGATTTCACATATAATAAGAAGACTTTCAGAGATTTGCCAAAGTTTATAGAAGAAATTCACTCGGTATATACGTAAAAGAATTTTGCACAATTCGTGAGTAAAATATGTGTTACAATGTTTTTCTACTACAGGTGGGAATGCATTACATCCCGTTAATCGACGCTGGTATATCCGCTTCTGAGAGTGACGGTACTTACTTACCGTACGACGAGGGAATAAAGCAAGACATATTTGTAAAAGACGGCATCACGCGCAAACCTTTTGTCGGCAAAGTTTGGAATTTTGTTTCGACGGTATGGCCCGATTTTACAAATCCTAAAACGACGGACTATTACACGCAAATGATGAGCAATATGCATGATAATTTTGCGTATGACGGCGCGTGGATTGTAAGTTGTTGGGTCACTTTAAGAAAAACGATTTTTTATCTTAAATTAGTCAAGATTTTCACTTCATTAATTATTGATTTAATTAAGGATATGAATGAACCGTCCAACTTCTACAACGGTCATAAGAACGGCTGTGTATATAATCAACTAGATTATCCCGAATACGTGCCCAATGTCGTCGGTGATTTGCTCGCGACGAAAACTCTGTGTATGAATGCGAAACATTACTTGGGCTCTCATTACGACCTTCACAATACTTACGGGACGAGTCAAGCAATTGTTACGAATTAGTAAGTAGAATATTATCTTCACGTAATATCCGAGGAGAGAAGAGAGAGTGAGTTTATGTGGAGAATTTCCGAAACTTTCTTTGTGTAGCGCTCTCAGGAAAATTCGACAAAAAAGACCATTTATAATATCACGTTCAACATGGGTAGGACACGGTCACTACGCGGGCCATTGGACAGGCGATGTTTACTCGTTGTGGTAATTATAATAGATATCGACACGCGTGCTCTTTTTACTTACTAATAAAAAAACAACAACAAAAAAACATTTAAACAGGCACGATTTAAAGATGAGCATTCCAGCTATTTTGTCGCTCAATTTTTATCAAATCCCTATGGTGGGCGCTGACATTTGCGGTTTTAACGGAAACACGACTGCTGCGTTATGCAATCGCTGGATGCAACTTGGCGCGTTCTATCCGTTTTCTCGTAATCACAATTCCGACGATACAATCGTAAGTACAGATAATATCAATTATGACGTAACATCAATAAAGAGTATAAAACGTAACAAATGTGTCACAGGAGCAGGATCCAGTTGCGATGGGCGATTTGGTTGTCCGATCTTCTAAGAATGCTCTCAAAATACGTTACCGGTTCTTACCTTACTTATATACTTTATTCTTTAGAGCACACAAATTTGGCGAAACAGTGGCACGTCCGTTATTTTTTGAGTACGAACACTTCAATCAATTTATATCTCATTTACATATCACATTTATATTGAAAATAACACATAACAAATATATCACATAGGTTTTACAATGACCGGTTTACTTACGACATTGACACACAGTTTCTTTGGGGAAGATCACTCATGATCAATCCAGTTCTCGAAGAGGTACGCTGCTGAAAATATTTATTTTCCACATGATACGAGAACACTTGGATATTTTGCTAATTAATCTAGGGTTAATCTTTCACAGAACAAAACTGACGTGGCTGTTTACGTACCACGTGGTTTATGGTACGATTATTATACTGTTCAATCGTTCTTCTCGATTGGAGAACATTATGTTTTACCTGCACCGATCGACACAATACCATTGTTGATTCGCGGAGGCTCGATACTTCCGGCACAGATACCGAGTGTAACTACAACGGAAAGCAGAAAGAATAATTTCGAATTGCTAGTAGCGTTGGATGAAAACGAAAATGCCAATGGAGAATTATATTGGGATGATGGTGACAGTATAGGTAAAAAAATTTTATTACACTGCGCAAAATTACCAAGATGTATGTTTTATAAGATCTTTCTCTAAAATTAAATTGTTTTAATTTAAAGACTCCATAGAAAAGGAAGAATATCTGTGGTTGCGATTTACCGTCACCAAATCTGAATTACTGAACGGGAAATTGGACAATGGTTCTTTTAACGAAAAAGTAATTCTCGGAAAAGTCGAAATTTTGGGATTAAAAGAAATCACGAAACTCTTTCTAAATGGCAGTGAAATAGAATTTAGTTACAACGCTTTCACATCGGTGAGTATTGAAAGTTTACAAGATTACGAAAACAATGACTCTTCAAGTATTGAGGACTCGTTCAAAAATCATTTCAGACTTTGAGTATCACTGGCTTGCATGTAGACATGAGACAACAATTCGTATTTTCTTGGCTGCGTTAGATTATTTCAAATATGTATCGAACATACTGCATTAATTTCAAGAAACAATGGCAAAGTTAAATCGCAATCTCAATAATATTACAAATATAGTGGTAAGTGACATTATAGTACAGGCCTAATACAAAATTTTCATATATTTTATATATATATATAACATACGTATATATACATATATATGCACTTTCTACATTTGTGTCATGTAGTATATATTGACTAACACGTAGTGAGAATATGGATATAATCTTATAAAAATATTTTATTCTTTTTATATTATTCTAAAAGAGCGACTAAAGCTAGTGCTAAGCGCTCTCTGTGTGCGATATCATAAAAACGCTGTGGCTGTGTTGTATCTCATTTAAATTTAACAATAAAACCTACAAAAATGAAACAAACTGCTGTTGAAACAAGGGACTGAAATGATACGTACAAAACTTACGGTAATATTCTGTTTTTAAGGAAATTACGGGAAAATATATAAAAAAAATTAGCGAATAAACAAATATATTTATTCATCTTTCTCATACAAATATGAATATGTTTATATATGGCACCAAAGAAAATCATTGTAGATATACATATACGTAATATTTGGACTTTGCTAACACGGAATATAAACAAAAGAACTTATGTAATACAATTTCTAAGTAAACCTAAGTAAACAGGAAATATTTAAATTTGCAATAATAGCGGGAGAGGCAGAATGCACCGAACCAATTATTCTCGCAAACGCTGCTCTCTTATACCTTTTGGCACTGTAACATAAAATCATCGGAAAATGCGCGCAGAGACTCGTGCAAACTCAAAACAAATACGCGAAGAAGCCGCGCTTTTAGTTAAGCGCGATTCTTGTTTAACCTCGATACTATACTTAAAATGCACTCTGACCCTTATTTGCATCCGTGTGAGTCGAAGCGATTTCAATCTTTCGAATAAATTTGAAAACAATCAAGCACATTGCATGCGCGTCGTATTCAAGCTCATGTTAATACATCGAGGTGCGTCACGCGCATACATAAATATATGCCGCTCGCGTTTTATCTCTTTCTTCTTACCCCTTCTCGTGTTTGCTCTGTTTTACAGACGCGCAAAATAAACGTTACTTCTTTCTTTGCTTGCTAAACTCATTGAAAATAATATCAAAAATCGCGGGAAATACTTACACGATACATTTGATATAAAAGTAATATAGTCTTTGGATTTAATACCACGCTTTGATCGCGCGTTAAAAACAAAAATCAACGAATCACATTAAACAATTACATCGCACAAAATAGCACCTCCGAGTGTTACGTTTTTTTTTCTTTTAACCAATTTTTTTAGTCGCACACACGATCGAGAGAATTAATCTAATGGTAGGTCGAGGAAAGGAACTTGCTTATTTCTTTTTTTTTTTTTTTTTTCTTTAATCGATTCTAGGAACACCAAGTTTTTGATTTTCTGCGTCACTGTAAAAATCGTCATTTAGAAAAAGTGTTACTTAAATTATCCTGATAATTATATTTTGTATATTATTGCACAATTGAATTTTTTAAAATCAATGTGAGAAATTTATTTTCGCACTTTCCTCTCCCTTGCACAATTATCATCACAATAATATATATACATATATATATATATATATATATATCAATGTACATATATATATTTAAATATATATATGTCTGTGTGTGTGTATATGGATAATATAATATATATATATATCTTTTTTTTCGTTCAAACATACTATTCTTGCAACCTTCTTTCATTATTGTCTGCTCACATTTTTTACTTACTATCTAAGTAAGCTAAGCTACATATCTCAAATAACAGCGATGGCGCGGCACAGTGACGTGATTGCACATCCGCGGCCGATTAAAACGCGCGCGCAAAGTGTATAAATAATGAATAATTATATCAACTGCGAAAAATGGAAAACGCCGCGCCGCAGAAAACGTATCGAAGTTTTCCAGATATTCCTTGGTTACAGGGGAACCGGTGAACACATTTAACAGAGAATGCCGACGATGTATATAATAATTCGACTTATGTAAATGTGTATACATATATAATGTGTGTAAATTCTTATAAATATAGAACATATATAACACATGTAAATAACGATTGCAAGAACTAATTGCAAGTAACTCGTAATAGCCTCATCTTCGTTTTTTGGTATATGGTTGTACAACAGTCACTTTTTGCTAATTAGAATAAGATACAAGAGTGCGAAATCACCGTATATTCTACTGTGCATTCGTATGCGTATACGAGTTTTCATAGATATGGCAAGAGAATATATATGTAATATATACATAGCTCTATATCAGTCATAGTGTAAAATCGAAACAAGTTTTTCCGTCAATTTATTACCTCTTCTTTACTCTCCTCCTCAACGATAAAAGTTTTTATTCTCTTAAATTTATCCTCTTTTACGCTAGAAATAAAAAATGATAACTAATACAATTCCTAAATACTCTCTCGGTTTATATGGCAAGTGTAATGAAACATGGCACGCGATATTAATTAAGTTCGTTAGTTAATAGATTAAATAAAGAGAGGACAACGCATTTTACAGCTCACAGTAATAAAGAAGAATCCCATAATGTGAGAGAAATACGCGCAACCGATATCGACGGTTTACATAGCGATTGTTTCATCCGCCTTTAATCACGTCAATGAACTTAAGAGCGATTAACGTTGTTTGAAAGCGGTTTTATAGCTCGAGAGTTCTTATGACGAGGGGTCGGTTAGCGGTTTATTATTGAAGATAATAGATAAGAGATACACAACGTTTCGTTCGTTCATAAATATGTGCGAAATAAAATACCTTTACTATCTGATTTGATTTTTGTCTCAACCTCATAAAATTTCAAGTCAAAAGGAAGAAAATTCAATCTCTTGTGTTTTAGTTGTTGGACGTGAGCGCTTCCAGAATATCCACGGTCGACTTGTTCATCTCGCGAAATTTTCTCCAGTGTTCTTTCGGCACCGTCCATTCCAAAAAGATCTCCACGTTACGGGAGAGCGCCTCGAGCTCGGACAGGCCGTCCTTCGTGACCGGCTCTTTGCCGGCGGATGTGAGAGAATCCTGCAGAACGTCGTCGATGAGACGTTTGCCAAAACCGAGTTCGTCCAATCGTTCTTGCTTGCTGATCCTCTTCAGCAGCGCGGCCAGCAACAATCGCATTTTCTCTATCGACATTTTGTATCTCAAGTTCGAGTAACGCTCGATGATCTCGTGTTGAAAACTGCCGGCCGACTTCTCGGAGACGTCACTGTTGTCCTCCTCCGCTTTCATTCTCAGCTCGCATATACTTCTATGTCTGTCGTATTCGCATCTCATCTTGAAGGAGCTCCCGCAATACTTGCATCCGTACGGGTTCTGTTTGCCGTGCACGCATTTCATGTGTTTCTTCCAGTGCGGTAGCTGGGTGAAGCCAGCGTTGCAATCGGCGCACTTGAACGGCCGTTCGCCGGTGTGGCGTCGGGTGTGCAGCTTCAGCGCGGTCGAATGGGCGAACGCCTGCCAGCAGACTACGCAACGGAACGGTCGCTGACCGGAATGGGTCCTCTGGTGCACCGTCAGCTGGGATTTCTGGGCGAATCGTTGACCGCAGTCGCCACATCCGAACGGACGTTCCCTCGCGTGTGTTCTCATGTGTTGCGACAAGTGGCCCTTGTAGCTTCTGTTGCAGATCTCGCACACCAAAGACTTGAAGTCGCCATGATGATAGAAACTTTTGTGCTTCTGCAGAGAGTCGCGGCGACTGAACTTACTGCCGCACATATCGCACTCCAACTTTTCAATTCTTATCGTTTGGTGGGTCTTCGTGTGCAGCACCAGAAGGCACGGTGTTTCGAACGTCATGGAGCACGTTTTACACGTGTACGGAATACTGCGCAGTTTGTACATGTGCGAGAGCACGTGCTTCTTCAATCGCTCCTTCAACCGAAACTCCTCGCCGCAATTGTCGCACTTGTATCTGTTTGAATGCACGACCTTGCGATGATCGCACAAACCGGACATGCCCGTGATGTACCGATCGCACTCCTCGCAGTAGTACTGCTTCTTCTGCATCGACGTCTTCTTCGATTCGACGTTTTTCTTCTCGGCTTTTACCGCTCTCACGTTTTTTCTTTTGATTTTCGATTTGTTACACCGAGACCCGTTATCGGTTTTCGTTTTTATCGGCGCAACAGAAGAAGCGCTGATGTTCTCCGGAGCGTCTTCTTCGAACTTGATATTGTTGTTCAGCAAATTGTTAGATTGAATAATATCGTCGATCTTCCTTCTGAGTTCGGAATTGTCATTCTCGGTAATTTCCTTGCTGTTCCAATTTTGTTTTCTATCTTTGTTAACTTTCTTTCGCGAAACAGATTTAACGTTCGAGTTATCGTTTGTAGCGATGTGATCATTTTCGCACACGTCTTGTAGAATTTCGCGATTCGTTGTTTTTTGTGCTTCTGCTTTCGAATTGCGTTCTTTTTCAAAAGTCTCTCTTTCGACAGTTCTCTCTTTGACGTTCGCTGACTTGTGTTGTTTATCAGTTTTGTAATCGCCTTCTGTTGTCTCGTCATTTCTCTTCGATTTTGTCAGCTTGTGCTTTGGAACTTTCGCGGAGATGTTCTTGCTTCTTCGAACCTTTTTCGGATTCTCTTCTTTGTCTTCTGCGTTTTTTCTGCTATCGTATGTTCTCTTTCGCGTATGAGAATTCGCGTCGTCTTCATGTTTCGACTGCTCGACGCTCTCGTTGAACTCGAACTCCTTCAGATCGAAGCTTTCGCCGTTGTTGCCCGAGATGCTCCTGAGCGCCTTCAGAGCGTCCGTTGTACTGGTGTCTTCAAAGATATCTTCCGTGATGCGCGACTGATTTACCGGCAGTAATTCGGTTAATTGAACTTCCTGCTCGACCTCAGCCTCTTGCGACTGCTCGGGTTCAGCTATTTGGCTCATAACTGTTTGCTGCTGCATGCTGATTGCCATGCGGTTACTTTCGAGTCAACAATGGTTCAATATAGTTTCAACGTTAAAAACCGTCAGGAAGCATCGACTGATATTATCTCTGGTAAACGTGTGATTACAAATAAACACGTGAGATATTTCTCTCAAGAAGTGACACGATAATAATACAATACTTGAAAAATACTTTTTTTTTTACTTTTTTATCAGATCAATTCTTTATAAGAAAACATTGATAACCGACAAGACCGTTTCGTAAAGACCGCAATTACTTATGAGCTCACTATCCGTACGTGTAATCAAATTGAACGAAACCATTGCCAGGCATCGATGTCACTTTATATTATCCCGCAACCGATGGCGAGGCAACTACCGCAATCGTTATCGGTTTTGTTTCACCGTCGAGGTTCTCGCAGTCTCCTTAATAACCGTTCCGAAGCATCGACGATTCCGAACTAGCAACGGTGCGGTCCTCGAAGAAAACCTTTGGTTCTTTTATCGGCGCGGCGATAGCGAGGTCGAATCAAAGCAAGAGGCGCGCGCGCGAGAAAGAGAGAGAGAGAGAGAGAGACGGTTAAAAGGTAAGAGAAGTGGCGCGCACACGCGCACGTTTATAAAATGCGGTCCCGCGCTTATCGCGCTCTTATCGTTCCCGATATACCTTTAACGCTTGCGCCCTTCTTCTTGCTCCGCTCCACCCGCTCTACACGGATTCTATTCCCCGACGGATGACAATGACGATTTCCGATGCAATGCCGAGAGGAGTCGAGCTCTCTTCCGCGAGGTCGCGTCCCAGGGGCCAAGTCGCTTCCGGAAGCGTGAGCGTTGGAATCACCAGCGCCGGGCTCTGTCAGGCGAGTACCGGAAGTGTTGGACTCTCTGGAAGTCGACGGATCCGTCCTCGTTCATACGACAATCGACTGAGGGACGACGAAGAACGAGAGAGCTCTTCCCCGACTTGCTGTTGCTCTCTTGTAGAGCGATTGCGCTCGAGTCTTTTTCCACGCAAGCGCAATTCTCGGTCGATATCAGTGTTAGGATTTTCTCCCTCTCTCTCTCTCTCTCTTTCTCCTTTCCCCTTGTATTCGCTCAACGATCCAGACGATCCCCCGACACATCCCTTTCCGAGGGCCGGTTTTTCCAGACGAAGCTTCTGTCCTCCCTATGCGCAATTGTTACTCTTCCTTCCGTCTCCGACTTTCCTGGTCTTTTTTTTCTTTCTGTTGTTTGTCCGCTGGCAATACTGATCGTTATCTATCTTATTTACAACGCCGGAGATACATTTTCGGAGATGTCGGACTATTAATTCGAGACACTCCGGTTGTTGATTTTAAAGTATAAGAGGCGTTCGAGTCTCCGCGCACACAGAATGTTCTTTCGAAAACTCGTTCGGCCACTGTACGCGAGTTACGGTGTATCGCACATTTTTCGTCAATATCGACTATATTATTTTAACAATATAGTCAATAATTATTATCTCTATTCGTTATAATTTTACTATATGTTAATTATAAAACATAAATTCAAATATTAATGAAATAAAATTCGTTCAACAATCAGACAAAAATTATTGCACAAAACGTTGCTCAAATGCACGTACGTATAATTTTTATAAAATAACTTTCTTATAGCAAAGCGACGACTAAAACGACGATCAGAACACGTGTGTATCACTCATGGTCGCTGAATTGGAACTATTGACTCGATTAGCTAGCATCGATGTTACCACGGGACTCAACCAGCCCGCCGTAATTTTCGAGCGAGATCGGGACTAACTTCAAAACTCTCGATGTCCAGCCAAATTGTTATTTTCCGATTTACAAAATAAAAAAAGAAAATTTGATTAAATTAAAAATCCTTTCTTAAAAATATTTTTTCTGTTTTGCGTTTCTTTTCGACTTGTACACGTTCTTCAGCGTAATTTCTTTACTTCTTATGGCATTCGGATAATACTACAATTAAGTCTTTCGAATTTATCTTATCTCTAAAACGTCAACGCAAATATCGATGACGCAACATCGATCAAAGTTAATGATCGATTGTTTCGAATCAAATTATTTTCCTTGTGTTGTAACGTCGATTTTCGTTAATGTAGACAGGAACTATTGATACGCGAAAAGTCGATTTTTCTCCGCTGCGTTACCATCATCGAGGCATGACGTCTCGCGAAGAGAACGATCGTTGAGATCCCTCTGAATCAGCCTAGTTATCTTGATTCTATATTTACTCTTTGGCTTGCGTCTTTTCGATTTATCTTACGATAAACCGAATCGGAGAGAGTGTGTCACGGCGTTTTCTTCGCGCCAAAATATTATTTCTACTTCGGTCGTTTGTTTCTTTGACTAGACATTATGACGAGAAGTATCAACGGAAAGTTCGAAAGTTACATGCGTGTTAATTGTTACTTATATTATTTTAGACATCGACATGAAACGAAGAATGAGCGAACAATGAATTATTGTGTGTACGTGTGTGTTAGTGTTTTTTTTAGCCACTGCAGTGAATCCAGAATCAGCCGCAAACCCGGAGATACCCGCCACCATCTGAAAGAAATTAGATACCGGAAGCAATAATTTGCTAGTTCCAATTAGCAAGAATCGCTGATTAAGTTAAAAGCTCAAATATGACTCGATGTAACAACACTGCCTTACTTATTTGTGATCGTCAGACAAATATAACTCAGAGACAAAATAAACATATGTGTTATGTTTATGCGAAATATTTAAGTACTTGAACAGATATGACGGAAAGATTTTTACCTTTTCTATTGTTTAAACTAGTTTATTATCTGAACGAATTAATTACTTTAGTCTCTTTTTAATAAAATAACACATAATAGAATTTTTCAATAATACATATAATACATGAAAGTTTCAAATATCTTTTCGATGTGTTTTTTTTCAAGAATTTTTATTGCAGAAAAAAATGCAGGAAAAATCGGAAAAATCATGCGTGTCTGGCGGTGGTGGGACACACCTTGTGTACGAGAACGCGAAGGGCATTGATCGCGGAGGGCATTTACATCGTGCGATTGAAAGCTCGTGCGTGTGACCCCTTGCTAACCACGCCGATCAATTTTTGTCATCATCGTTGACGACGTTGGCGGCGTGCTTGCGAGAAAAGTGGAGCAACTTGAGGCGCACGAGAAATATAAAGCGCGTCGTCGTCGCAGCGATGCTTCGTTGACAGAATACCTCGCACTCGAGATGATGCCACTCGAGAGGATGGCAAGTTCTTTGCTGATATTTGATAAGAAACTTACAATAAGAAAATCGCAAAGAAGATTATGAATTTAAGAAGATACTTCGCTATATTCATTTTTAAAAATTGAGAAACAGAGTTGATTTAAAAAAAAAAAGAATAAAATATAATAAATATATCACATGATCCTCCAGAAATGATATTAATATTTTTTACACACATATTAAATTTAAACGTGTATAAATACGTTTAATTACATCATAACTCGAAGACCGTCCGATCTTAAGCAATTGTTACTTTCTTTCGCATAAGCATAATACACCATTGTTTTATTTTTATAAGTTTCTATTATTGTATTTTTTGTTTTTATATTCTCCGTTCTTTTGAAAAAGCACAATTTTCAATTTTCAATGTTTTCTCTGTCTCGCGTACGGAAAATCGTGTTTAACACGCGCGCGCACGCACGCACGCACTCATATCAACACACATACACATTCATGTGCGCGTATATCGTGTCGCATATCCGCGCGTATACACGTGCGTGTTGCTCTATTTCTCATCGTTACGTAGTTGCGTGACATGGATCCGTGCGCATTGAACTTACCGCAAATGGACTGATCGCGCAAGATTTCGTCGCGGCTCTCGGCGGCAAACGCGCACAATAACGCGGTTCGTAACGCGCGCGCACAACGTCGCGACATTAACGCGAAAGAAACACGTCAATTGTCTACTCACCGGATTTCGAGTCAGGCGGGCAACTGGCCCCGATAATTGACAGCCGTCTCCGTTGGAGAAAGAGAATCGTCTTCGCAGCGCAGCGTCCGTACACAATCCTACCCTCCAGTCGCCATCTTCGCTCAGACTCGGCGAGCTCGGCACAGCGAGGAATAGCAGAAGGGTGAAGTCGCGATCAATAGTACAACCGTGCGACGCTTGATGGCGCGACACATCTTTTTACGTGAGAAAAAGCGAATTGTACCTTTAAATCCCCATCTTTTTTCTCATTGTTCTCATCTCGTTTTTTTAGTTTAATTAACGGAGAAACTTTTTTGTTGTATAGCATTTAAGTTTAAGGACAAACACACAAATTTTATATTACGTGTATATAGCAAAACCATGGGAAAAGCTTTGTGACAAAAAATATGATTTTCAATTTTACGATCTTGAGAGTTTTTAAAAGGACATCAGGCGATATGATGACATGTAAAAAAATTATAAGTAATTTCTTCTGATTAAAAAATAAATGATGTATAAACAACAAAACCCATTACAATCAGACCTTTCCACTGATCTATTACTCGAAAGAATATGAATATCAAACGAAAATAGGCGATAGGGTTTATTACATTACATGTATACATATATCATGTATAAATATTACATCTGTATATAGGCACCATTGGTAGGTACAGTAGGTTCCTTTGACTTTGCTATATCTTCAACTAGACATGACAACGAAATGTATTTTGTGCGTGTCGATTTCAGAATTTATGTTCTACGATGAGTCAGTCACACATATGTGCGCAACAAGACCTGCAATTGTTTCTCGAGCGACATCGCGTCACACACATGTGCTCTTGATTATAGGAAGAGCCCACGCCGATAAAATAAACACATACACATACACACACACACGTGTATAAACAAGAAAGGCTGTTAAGCTTGATCGTATTAGCGGCGCGATTCCCAATGACTCACTTTGTCAGGCTTATAAATGATGTCCCGAGCTCTATTACGTGTGTGGGATTTTAATATTTCTTCATGTTTAACTTTCTGTTGAGAAGTGATCAGTCTTTGCGACGTCACACAGAATTATAACTATTTTTTTTGTATCAGCAAGTATTTTTTATAAAATTACTTACTCTCCCTTACGTCTATACTTTAGCTTTCTCTCAATTAACGTTTTTATCTTATTATTGTCTCTTTATTATTGCGATCTCACTATTTTCTCGACGCGAAGAGAGCGAAATCGAATTATCGACTCTATTTAGCGAGCGAAAGTTTTTCCAATATATACATAAGCGCATAGTCGAGCGATTTAATTATTTATGAGATTTTGAGTGCATTTGTTTGCAATTCTACGATAAGATAGTTTAGTTCGCAATCGAGGGATTTGAACGCCAAAATCCACACACTCGTTTCTAGCGAAAGCTCGCTTGAAGAGATCGCCGAAGCCGTCGCGCGCACGCGCTAGGTGACTTCAACGCGCTTAGGCCTAACACATATTTTCGTAGATCATCCAAAATGCGATCGTGCGTTTATTCATTTACAGATTCAAGATCGCGTGATATCGAACATTGCACGTAGGAGCATCATCGAAGCAAGTACAACGAAACGTAAGAAAAATTTGTCTTCTATTTAGATGGACGTGTTAAAGAAATGTTAAAAGTTATAAACAAAAGTAAAACCAAAATTACAAGACAATTGTGTAAAACAGTTGAACAAATAACAAAGAAGAACAATAATCAATTACAATAGCGATGCTATTGTAATTCGTTGGAAGATTTTTGCATCTTGTAAAAATTCAGTTCATGTATTTTTACGCAAAACCGCGGCGTGTCGGGATACAAGAGAAGCTAGAGAAGATAAATGCAAATCGCCTCCGTTAAATTACGGAGAGCTGCGCTGTTTCCACGTGCGTCGTGTACCCGCGCATTCTCAAATCTCCCGCTGCTGGACGCCGCGACAATCGATCGCGGTACCGGACGAAGATAAGAATTTGTCGTTGTCGACATTCGCGGTATCAACCATGAATTACGACGTAAGTTCGAGTAACCTTTTCAAGATGGTAGTACTATAACGTTAGTTCTCTCTTTGGAATCCTGCGTCCGTACCGTATTACCTCCCGCTATGCACGCGGCGTAAGTATACGTATATTTAAACACGATATATCACTCGTGAAATATATTTGATGATTTGTTACTTGTCACAGACGAGAACAGAGAGATTTTTGTAATTCAGTTAGAGAGAACAGAGATTTTTGAAATTTTTCGCTCTATCCTGGAACTGAATTTAACACTTGTCGCCTTTAAATATTCGTCATACTAATCGCTCTGAACAAATATTCTTCAGTGAGAAACAAAACTGAGTGAATTAAGAGACGATTGGTGTAACGCAGAGAGAATTATAAAATATATCAATATCAACATAGAGATTTTTCAATTCAGGACTTGAGACGACTGTTATTGTTTTTGGATACAATTCCGTTTCAAAAATTTCAATAACACTTTGTTTTGATTCTTCGAGTGTGTATATCTGTGGATACATTCGTACTACGTGTGACGATTCAACAAGACGCAAGAGCGCGGCACCGGCGACGAACCGGTGCCTGATTGCCCGAACGTGGCCGAAGACGCGCGAACGCGGGCTTGTTGTTAAGTGTACGCGAGTGCAGTGAACATAAACGCGCCCGACACTGTCGACAGTGCGCGTACAGTGCGGCGAGTGAAGAGAGTGTTGCCACGGTGGGTCTGTGGATTTTGCCGATTTTTGTACAGCTGTCAAGTCGGAGCGCCCTACTCTCACGGCTGTGAAAGCGGTGCTTCGTGAGTGACGCCCCTGGCACGATCACGCCTCGCGCGTAATCTCTCCGTCTCTCGTCTCTCTTTTGTCACTCTTTCTCTCTCACTCTTTCTATCGACGACACCCAAGCCTGTCTCTTTCTCTCGCGCGTGCTCCGATCTGTCAGCTTTTTGTTCTCTCTCTCTCTTTCTCTCTCTTCCATCGCCTCCCCTATCCTCTTTCTTTCGGTTTTTTCTTCTGTATATTTCTACATCGCGCTCGGGATCTCCGCGTGGTTCTCTTCTCTTTCTCGTCGCGCGGTACACGTTCGATAATCGTTTACTTGAAGACGACAACGGCAACACAGTGACGTTTGTCGCGACACTGACGTTTTTGCTTTCGATCGGCCGCGTCGCGTGTGCGCCACCAGTTGCGTGTTGCGTAACCGCATTTTACGACAGCTCACCTTTGCGTCTCTCGCGGGTGCATCAATTCCCTCTCTGTTTCCCGCCTCGCGGAAGAGTTTGATGCTACAATCCTTCTCCGACCTGACGTTTTGGACCGCACAGCTTCACTGGTGAGTCTTGTTTGTTTTCTTTTCTTTCGACTGAC
>QVOB01009506.1:0-25072 GCA_014839585.1 Pseudomyrmex concolor | reverse complement strand
CTCTTTTAATCTGGAGAAGCGTTTTTCATTCCGATCAATGGTTGCAGAGTAAGTGTGGCTCGCAACAGCGGTGGTAAAATAAGAAGGTTCAGCATCCTCTTAAAAGGATGCTGAACCGTCCTGTTTTATCAGCTTACTATGAATACAATTTCCGGAGTTTTGTCGTACTTACTGCACAAATTAGAAAACGGTTCTCCAAATTAAAAGAAAATAGTCTATAAACTCGCTGCAGAAAATAAATGTTTCTGAAACAATAAAAATTGTCATCAAGAAAATTGAATCAAGCTAACCTAACCTAAACTTCAAATCTAAAATTTTTTTGTTTCAGAAACATTTATTATGCAGTGAGTTTCTAATTTGTGCAGTAAGTAAGACAAAACTCTAAAAACTACAATTCATATTAAGATGATAAAACAGGACGGTTCAGCATCCTCTTAAGCTGCAAGAGAAAAATATTTGTTTTCGATTTCTCATTAAATGGAAATTTTATTATCATGAAATTGCGCGATTAAAACCTCACAAACATTGACATTATTATACGTCTGTGTAAGTTTTCTTCGAAAATCTTCACTCACTTTTGCGTCAGCGGGATTGACTTTCATTACAGATATGTCATTCTTTCTATTATAATAAGTAAATTTTAAAAAAATGTTCGAGAAAATTGCGGGAAGAGAGAGTCTTTTTGACTCTCGAGTTCGAATGTTATATTTTCAAAGGCGATTGAGCACAAATGAAAGATACTCGCTATTCATGTTCGGACGACTTTCCTATCTCGCTCTCTTTCTGGACAGCCGCAAAGTTCTATTGATAAGTTTGCGACGGCGGTGTACGGAGAGTAAGTAAGATGTAGGAAGTAAGGTGGTGACGTAGGAAATTCCTAGATTCTTTATCCTCTTATATAGAACGTGCTATTTTTGAAAGGGTGGAAATAAATTATTTTTAAGCCCTTTGTAGTCACGATAAGCTCTTTGCGTCATGATATCCTTTATTCGAATTCTTTGAACTGAAATTAAACAGACGAAATCAGATCGATTTCGTCTGTTTAATTTCGAACAAGGTAATTCGGCGATATAACGCGATTCTTTAACGATATTGCGCGTTGTCACACGCGATCGATTTGATACCGTTTCTTTGTAACAGGTTTCGAAATGATCGCACGAACGCGCACGAAGAATAATATTCTTTTAAAAAACTGAAATGGAACACAAACAAGACGTCTGACTAAATTTTTTCTCGAAGTAACATTTTTCCTCGATATCTTTCTTAAGTAAAATACGAATATATTCTAATTTTTGATCGAAGGAACAAACGACATCGTACCGCCAAATATCTCGTACAAATCTTTAAACGATGTAATTTTCGTTGCAATATAACTCGCCTACTGTAAGCTAGTGCACAAAACGATTTCACATGTTGTGCATAAAATAGAATTGCAATGAAATTTGTCGTCGATTTGTCGAGTACCGCCGCTTGTCGCCAAGCAAGATAGGTACTCACCCGAATTGCATACTGCGAGTCCCGAGCGATGAAGCGTCGCCAATTCTTGCGTTTCGCCGCTCCGCACGTTCGCCCGACCCATCACGCAATAACATTTACAAATTATCAGTTCAAAGTAAACGCGAAACCTGCAACAGAATTAACAAGCAGTATGTAACGCGTCGCACTCGTCAATAACTCGTTCGTTCTCTGAATCTCAAAACAACAGTAGAAAAATGTGCGGGACATTGAGCGGTTATGCGCACTCATTGCTTTTGCATATAGATAACACTAAAAAATTTAACTTTTATAATATTGTATAGATTGTTTAAAAAAAAATATTTTTGTCTTTTGTTTGTTTTTAATAATTACATGTATTTCTTGATTGAAGTAATCGGAAACAATAACAGAATGTAAGCTTTGACTTTTACAAATCTAGACAAACAATTTGCTCTCTTGTATGACTTATGAAAACTTCCTCTCTCTCTTTCTTTTTAGTTCAATATCGTGACAATGTAACAATATTCTTTTGTTGAGATGAGATACGGAAAAGTTTTAGTTTTTCTCCGAACAGTAGTAATAAACATGATTCTGAATTTATATGAATTTCTTTCTCGTATTGTTAGTGGAAACTTTTATACAGATATATAGTATATATACATATATTTGCAGAAAATATTAAAAATAAAGTTTTTATATATTTATAGAACAAAACAATAATTTTAGAAAAATGATACGTTTATACATATCGCTGAAGGAATTCTACACTCTTGCTTTCTTCTATGTGCAGTTTCTATCTTCTGTTTAAAGTGATAGTGAATTACTTGATAGTAAATAATTTCTCTAAAATAAAACAGAGTCTTTAAAGCAAGCGAGTGTAAAGAATATAAAATACTATTTCTTCTTTGTTCGAGTAGTATATACTGATCGAAGATCGTATCTTAACACTCACACAGTGAATCACTCATAGTGTTATTAAATGTTATTTATTTATGATCTGTGTTTCCATTTTTCAATAAAGAAAACAGAAAAATTCTTATATTATATATAAATCTTTATTGCATAAAACATATAAGTAATAACAATGTATTGTAGTACAAATTATTTGGTTCTGACTTTTTGCAATATATATGATTTAAAACATAATATAGATTATTATAAAAGTCACAAATCTTATTATAATAATAATGCGTGAATTTTACTATGCTAATTCATGCGTTTTTCATCAAAATTCAAGTATGCATCACAACATAAATTTAATGTAAATATTTTAGAAGAAAACCAATGATATTCAATTATACATTTGTGACTGTTGCGCGATTGCACAATATCATTTTAATAGCACGATAATGAAGTTCACGGATCTCTGCAGCGGGCATTATGAGTAGTTGCAATGGGTTGAGTAAAACGGTTGTTGAGTATGATGGGAAATGCAAATATTGCGCACGATGTTATATTGTGTTTTCATAACGAGAGATGTCAGACCACAAGATATTAATTTAATAAATTTGCCGGTGACCACAAGATATTAAGAAATGTTACACGTACATAGATTTTAATGAAATGTTAAAATCCTTACATCTTACATCTATTCATCGTAACATTAATCGATAATTTTGAGCGACAATAAAGTATTATTCACCAAAAAATAACTGTACGTATGATATATTTCTCGCTTAATCTTAAAAACAAAACTTTTCTATAAATTTCATTAACAGTTCTCTAAAGTATAAATACTGAAATAATACTTATCATTTATAAATTTCCTTGTTTTGATAATTTAACATTATTTTTGCAAAGCAGAAATAAAATATCAAAATTTCATTCATTTCTCTCCTTTTTGTGGATAATTATTGACAGTATGTGCAGAAAGCAAGCTGGATATACAGCTAATAAGGACGTGCTAATAAGATGTAAGTGATACTATTATATAAATCAATAACAAGAAGTCTTCAGGGTGCAATGAAACAGAAGTAAAATGTCTGATAACGATGATCATATTGCGTCTGATCGGTTTTCGAGATAAAAAGATTTTTAACGAATACCGGCGAAATACTAGAACGGTCGCTATATAATCGAATACGTAAATGTTGAAGTGTGTAATTAAAACGGAAACTTTATATTTAACCGCAAAGGATTAATGTTTGTTATTATGCAAGAAATGCAATTATAAAAAATTGAATTATTGTGGATATGTTATGGTCAAAGCCCGAAGCACGAGAGGATTGACTGCACAATGGTCAATGCACAGAACAACGGTCAAAGCTTGAATGGACATTTGAGACATTATAAAATATTTCCTTTGTATCACATACTATCATACACGTGTGGGCGGAAAAAGGGCTCCTGCACTTTCTCGCTGTAAAATCTACGCATAAACAACTAAACTAAAAAACAAACAAAAGTTTGTGACAAATTTATAAGATTTAAAGATTAAAAAAAAAAGAATAAATTTATAAAATTTAATTAACGATGTCACACATGAATTCTGTGTAATAATGTAATATTAAATAATATATTTCATTCATATCAGCCGTTAAATATATTACTTAATTGGTCGATTAATCAGCAATTATTTCCAATAATAAACAAACAATTTATTTGATTTATGAAACGTGACGTTTCTCCGTGAGTATTATAGCTCAAATTAAAGCATAAGACGATTAATATAAATATTATTAACTTCTTATCTTTCTGTTTTTTCAAGAGAGTAATTCTTAGTACTTGTGTTTTCTTACGATTCGAATATTAATTTTGTCAGGATCAGATAATTTTACCCAAAAGTTCGCAAAGTTTGAAAATGAGCATGTTTTAGACGATAAAGCTCGGATTAAGTCTTTATCTTTATCTTGGGATTGTCACACAGATTGTTTTATCGAATCAATCTCAAGTTGTCCAATTTTTTAAAATAATACATTTGACTGGATGTTATTGGAGCTCAAGTAAATTTTGTTTAATACATCGGACTTGAAGTTCAGTCGGATTATAATTGCTTAACCAAAGATTAGTCCATCTGCACTTTTATACGTCATCGCGATAATTCTACTGTGACATGTCTATGTGTATTGCGATCTTATTTCGCAGCAAACGTTAATTTCAAAATTGCTTCTCTCGTTAAATTTATCGATTTTCAAACACGTGTAATATTGCGAAAACTTTATCTGTTTTTCTGAGAAGTATATCGAGTTCGTACACTATTATATTTTTGTAACTGCGCGCTACAAAACTATCACGCATATCGGACATTTAGATCGCAAATTTACATAAACGTTTCCGTCGATATCTTTTCTATCAACACATTTAACACAGCGTCGTTAAATTAATCCGAAAGCGCGGAAGCTATCGCATAAAGTTATCGCGGTTTGCGTCCACACAAATCAATTTCCTAATTTTCTTGCGTATTTTAATCTGCAGAAAAAAATCGAAATACGTCGCTGCAAAGTAATAAATAAAAACTAAAATTTGACAATACCATTAATATTGTGTACCTGTTGTTCATCCAATAATATATGATCGGATTAACCATAGAATTGGACATAGCGAGCCAGTAGAAACTCAAGTACACGTGTTGCACGTAACTTTTTTCCACGAGGGAACGATGATGATGTATAAAAATAAAAAATGCTTGATACGGCATCCAGCACACTGCGAATATTATCACTACAATGATAAACATTTTTACAACCTGCAACACATCAAAAGAATATTAAAAGGGAATGTTACATCATTCGAATTATTGTATTTTTTTTATTATGACAAGTTAATACACATGGATCTTATTAGATTCTTTTTCTTTTCTATCTGTTTTTCTTGTACATATATTAAGTACACGTCAAAAGTGTGTGTTTAGTTAAATTTAGGAAACAATTGTGTGGTTGGAGGAATAGAGTTGCTTGCAAAACCCACTTACACGATCACAATTATTTGCACATCTAATTTCAAAACTTATATCCCAACAATGTCGATTGTTGCATGCACTGCTAAGCGAAAGTATGAAGGAGAACTTGATAGAGAACCATTGTCCTCAAGTCCTCTATACTTATAGACAATATTCGTGTTGAGTTTGCGATCAAATATTGATTCGATAAAATAGGTTCGAAGTTAAATGCAAAATACACGAAGAACTAGTTATTTATACAAATAACTATTTTTTCGATATTACAAAAATTTTTTTTGATCTTTAAACATGTGCGAGTAAACAGTAACGTAAATAGATAAAATTTGCGTTGTACGAAGGACGATTGATAAGTATTCAAAATGGAAAGCTAAACAACAATTTATCGAGTTGAAATTATATTTATTTTTATTGTGTTCTCGATTGCGATTATTTTTTCAGAAACATTAAGGTATATATTTAAACGAGTTTGTTTATTTACATCGATGTGCAAATCATTTCAGATGTTTATCGTACACATTTTGCATGCATGTTACTTGTGTCAGCGCGACAAGCGCACCGCGTGTTGGTGACGTCAGATATCAGACTGAGCGTACCTTGCGTTTCGAGTTTATCGACTCCTTCTGACTGTGTGTCTGTTCGCCGATAGATTGCGAGCCCCATAACTTTCGTCCCATGCACGAGTAACATACAATCATCACTGTCATCGGGATCAGGTACGTTAACAAGAGGAACAGGATATTGAAGCTGCGGAAATAAATAATTTATGTGAAACCCGCGCGCGCGCGTATAAAGGATGCCGCGACAGACTGCGATTACGCCAGGTTTTATTAAAGTCGTAACTCATTTCATAAAAGATAACACGCCCGGCTGAGCTACGATCATTACTCAAGAAAGCGAGACGGGAAATTTGTTCTTATTAATTAAAGTGCGTTTAAGTTTTAAATAATATATGTGTAATACACATGCGGCGTGCGCACAGTAAAGTTGTGCGCGAACGAATTGATAATACATACTTCGCAGAGATTTAAAATGCGCATACGTTTTGTACGTCGAAAGCCGCGGGTAGTCAAGGATAAGATCAAAAAGTGGATTAAAAGGTTGATTAAAAAAGTTTTTTACATGCTTCACGTGAAAATTGATATAACAAGTGTACTTTCATAATTTTCTCGCTGTAAAATAATTCGAGCATCGTTTTCCCGACAGTGGCGAAATTCTGGTCTTGTCCTTGCGAACATTTACGATCTCTAGTCCCCAGGCGTATCAAGCGCAAAAATCGCGCAGGTAACTTAAACATAAGAGGAACATTCTGCGAAATTACTCGGTACATGATACACGGGATGGAACTTCGCGCGGAGAATGGTACGTCATTCTCTCCGTTGAAATGTTTTAAATTACTCTATAATATGTAACAAAATTGTTGTATCTGTTGTTAAATAAACCTCTCGCAGAAACATTCGCTTGTAGAATATATCTTGGAACAGAGAGAAGCATCCTCTCGACGTAACTTCGGTGTTGCGCAATGTTCGCGGAGGAAATGTATCGAAATAACAACGGTAAGTTTCCGGACTGTTTGAGAAATGAAAGCTTCAAAGACATAAGTTCTGATTACGCGATACATATTATATATACTAAAGATGTTTATTTACGAGGCTGTTATTTATCTATAATTCGGAGTTGCGTCTTTTCTTCAATTCAAGTGTTTCTCATGGTCTAGAAAATCCTCAACGACTGAGTTTTTTAATTCTGGGACGTATTCACTATATGTACAGAGATAAATGTCTATCTATTTTCTTGTAACTTTTATTCCATTATCTATTTCTCATTTTTCATTTTTTTTTCGCGGATTTTTGTTACAAATAAAAAAGAAACTATCCCGAACTTCATTCTCTTCTTCAAATTGACTCTCGTACATGTTTACTGTTCGCCAAAAAACCAAGACAGTTTCAATATTCACTCCTCTTTTACTAGTTCTTTCTTTCTATGTTTCTTTTTATGCCGAATGTATATAACGTGGTATATAACGTGCTTCGAAATAGATCTCGTTTCAGAAATATCTACAGAGACTATCAGCACGTTTATCTTAGATGTGGCTGAACTTTTCATCGGCGAATCGTTATTCACTTACGGTTCTTTTATTCACCGTTCTAAATTCGCAAAATTGGTATTGTGTTTTATTCTGAATATATTTTTAACTACAAAAAAAAACCAATGGTTTATCTTAGCAAAAGTTTGATTTTCTCTCTCGATCAGTTTTCTTTAAGTTAAATATTAAAGATATCATAGATAAAGTTTATCAAGATTAACATAATGAATAATAAAAAAGTAAGCCTCACAAGATCGCAAGTTAATTAATTAATGTACTGGTGTTAACGATTCATTTCCTCAGTGTTTTGCAGGAATGAGTTATGGTAAGCAACCGAGTTATAGAACTGTAATTGCTAATGACTCCCTATCGACGCGAACAATAGCGCCCGTGACAATAGATCAGAACGCAAATTGCCTTAATTAGGTCGAACTACTCTCTTATTCGTTTCTACGGTGGTATGTTGATAGCAGATGTATAGCAATTCTTTCTGTCCTACCTTCTTAGGGCAATCGTCGTTTCAATCTCGTTCCCATTTGTAATGGATCGATGACTGCATACATATGGTTTATACAGAGCTTCTTTCTAGAGCTTCTTTCTTTCGCGATTTCATGTGCAGAGACCGTTTCTACTATTAAAGTGTCTAATAACGTCAATTTCTCGCACAGACACAATAACTCGCTACAAAAAAAAAAAAAAAATTGTGTAAGAAAACATTCCGGGAAAACAAAAGCTCACCAATATTCCGTTTGGCTGTTTAAATAGTCGCCGTCGGGCCACGATAGATAGCAAGAAGTTCTGGTCGATTCTTTATACCTGCACAATGAAAATTACACGATGAAATCACCGATCTGAATAATTTAAAGTCAAATATGTAGGATAATCTTAATACAGTTGGCATATTCGATGTTGCAAGAAAATGTAATAGAAAAAACTCGTTATATATGATCCGTTATCGAAATCCGTTATTGAATCCTCTAGTTGAAGTTTTAAATATTAGAAAATTTATCAGTATATATAAAAAAATATTGGTACATATATCGTTATGTATGATGGATATATGTATATCGATGTACAATATCGGTATATATGATGAAGTTGAGAAATTTTTTAGGGTTTTTTTTAGGAGGATAAAAATCATGGAGAGGAGAAAATGTGACGAAAGAGAAAGATAGGTATAAAAAAGAAAACCCGTTTTAGTGCAAAAGCTTTTGTACGCAACATTGACTAGATAGAAAAAACATAAAATAGATTTGGCGCGAAAGGAGATTCTTTGAAGATATAAATTTGAATAGCCATAAAAAACTTCATGAAAAGAAAATATAAGAATAATAAACAAACGTTTAGGATTGTTCGATTTCCATGAAACGCTCTTCTAGAATAATATCCGCTTTAAAATTAATAAAAAATTGTTTATTATGGAAAAAATCACGATATTACCGTTTTAAAATCGTACTAACTTTAAAAGTAGAATTGACTTTACAAAGTTAGATCAACTTTACGATCAACCAAAGCAAATATAAGACATAACTGTGAGATTTTTTAAAGTAACATTTTACTTTAAAAAATTCTTCAAACTGATTTTTTACCGCAAGAACAACGTTTATTTTTTCTGAAATTTTTGTTAAACTGCAAATTTGATTGTATCTAAACATTTCGAAATTATTACCAATTGCAAACACAGGGGGAAGACATATAAATTAACAGAGAAATTAATATGCCGCAAAAAGATTTTTCTGTTTGCTCAAGATGATAAGAAACTTAGAAAATCATCTCGCAGAGCGAGTATAAACCGTTATATAGAATACATGAATATTTTTGTAGATTTTTACATAACTCTAAAACCTGCAAAAAATTTTAATTAAATTATTACTTAAAATCCTTCAAATTCTGTTAATAGAAAAATTATATAACTCGATTAACGTTACTCTCAGTTGAATAACATTTATGGTACTTTCTATTGCTTAACATGCGTGTGCATAAATTTCTATAAAATGATCTGCAAAGATAAAACCTAGTTTATATTTTATTCTTTGCGGATATCGACGCAAAGAATGTAAGCAGGTGGATTGTGCAGAAGCCATGAACTAAGTAATTGAGTCGCTACAAAGGGGATCATGCTACATGCATTTTCTTACAATGGCGCGTCTAAACGATCTGACTTTTTTTGCTCGTTTAAAGCAAAGGATATTCACAAGAAGAGACACATTCTCTTCTTGTGAATATCCTTTGCTTTAACTCTTTTTATCTTGACAACACAAGTGTACAACTTTATAACTGTAAAATTAGATGGCAAGTAAATATATTATAACTGGATTGTTTTTTTCTTCTCTTGTCAAATGCAAAACAAATTACAAAAAGTTAAATCACATTTCGAATTTTTTTTTCACAATTATACAGTGTAAGTGATTTAGCATGCTCCCTGCCATGCGATGAAGCATTCTCGCGAACGTGACTGGAATCTCAGTCTCGCAACATGATACATTTACTATCACTGAACGTGTCTCGAAACGAAGAATATGTTTTAGGGATATTCTATGTCTTCTAAGATTTCTTTGTTATATTTTATATGAAAGACAAAGGCACAGTATTGACATTTTTCTTGGGAAAAACTGTTGTGACTTGTTGTGAGAAACCGATAGTGTCACGTGGAAATTATTTTCGATTACAATTTCTTATTTCACTATTTATTCCATTACATTTTTAATTTTTTGCGTAAATATACAATAAAATAGAAAATAATTTTTGTGAAAAAAAAATATGGATTATTAATCCGCATTGGTTAAAGTTTATACTTGCCTGCGCGATGTTGTTGTGGAATAGAAAAGGCACGGAATTGCTAGTGCGGACGAGAAACTCCAGATTAAAATTAAAGTAATCACGATTTTTTTGCGCGAATTACGATGCTGAAGAGGATACATAATGGCCATGTATCTGCAACAAAAAGAATAACGCTGCTTTCATATTCTTCATATAGAATTACGTAACAATTCTAGAAGTAATAAATAAGTTTTTCGAAACAGAAACATATTTTTTTCTTACTGGTTTTCAACTTATGCAAACTCAAGTTTTACGCGCACACGTATTTTGTTTTAATTATTTATTTGCATATGCCAGTCTATATTTAATCTAAAATATACTTTAGATATTATCTGTAATGTAACTCAATAATTTTCAATTGCAATCGCGCAAAAGAGAAATATAGCAATTTCACGCTATGCAATAGCGAATATAGTAAACGTGTAAATTATTATTGCGAATTGCATGTCAATATTTTAAATCGGAAACATCTCTCGTATGTTGAATGTAACGCACCTCGTCTGTGTAATTATTCGAGATAGCCGACATATATTATCGTAACAATTTGCAATTAAAACTATGTGTAGTACTCAAAAAATACAAAAATATATATTTTACGACGAATAATACTAATACGTAATTTGGAGATCTTGTTGTAATTGAAATATGTAATAAAATACGAAAAATTATATAAAAGAATTCGAAAAATTTTAAATAAAATTTAGATGTGCGCAATATATCACAAAGATATATTTCAATACAGAATGTATAGAATCTTGTAATTTTTTTCAAAATAGAAATACAATTGCTGACAATCTTGAGCGTACTAGCAAAACGTAATGTTATAACGTTTAAGCTTATCAAAGTTGTCACCTGAGTAAAATAACGCAGTGTGTTAAATTATCGTGTGTCCTGCTGCAAACATTTATCTACCACACACATATACACAAGTCCCTTAAAATCAAACATCATTTTAAACAGTAACAGGAAATAACCAATTCTAATCAAACGAAATGTAACATTTGATTAATCTTTGCACGAATTATTTAATAAATTTGACAGGCGTTATTTACACAATGCGACTCGTAATCAATATTTATATTGATTAAATAGTAGAAGTAAGTGAAATTAACGCAAATATAATTTCAATCCGCAAGTTAAGTGTACAAGAAATAATTTATATGTTTATTTAAATACAAATGCGCAATATATGTTTTTTAAAATCAGAAACTATTTTATTAAGAGAAATTATTTTTTTTAGTAGCTACGTGAGAGTAAAAAACATGTAATATTAAACAAAATAAATTTTTATTTATACATTATTTGTTGAAAATGTCAATCAATCGTTTATAAGACTCTTTGATGTTATTAAATTCAGATTCGCACGCAACTATTTCCGGCTCGTCAATTAATCCCGCAAACATAAGACGTGCGAATTAGAGGAAAAAATATCAGTTGTACAAAGAGAAATTTAATTACACGTTTCATAATTTTGTTGACTATCGCCGATTGAGTTTCAACAGAAACATGCTAATCATTGTACATTTGAAATATAGAAATCGTGTTCATTTGTCATGCAATAAAGTGTACTGCGCGCTGAATTTCCAGCCAGGAAACTAAACTTGACAATTACTTTTGCACTTTATGTTCTTCCGAGACAAACACGAAGGCTAAAGACGCGCGCGCAAATCTGCAATAGAATTCCTCTTCGTACAAATTTCGAACAAAGCCGGTGACGCTTCCGCGCTGACACAAATTTAATCAAAGAAGCGAGAATCATCTTCAAATCACTTCATGAAGGTCTTATATAATTAGACCTTTTTTTACACGAACTTTTATTAAATAAGTTTGATTCTCTCAAGGCGGGCAACAATTATTAAACACATGCATTTCAAAGCGGGATACTTTACTCTCTCTCTCCGTTGTCGTCACATCAAGTAGCACGCATTGAGTAGCAGTTCGTGTCTGCCAATCATTTCTACGCGTGTGCGCGAATAATTAGACCTTCTCATCCTTTGTAACGTTAACGCGCTCTTCTCGTATCGTTCGCGGAAATCTTCTCGTTTATTTTCAGTCAAACCATCATTTTAGAATCTCATTTTATACCAAATGTTCTACTATCTCTTTATTATATCAATTTTAGGTCATACTCAAAATTCGTTGTTGTTTTACGTTTTCTTATCACGTTTTATACCTTCTATTTATACATTTTTTTATTATTATCAGCAAATTATTATAAACGGATTCCATTCTTGTCATTTTCAAATTTTCGCTATATTGAAGTACGCACTTTAGGATTTTGTTGAATTTTCCGACGATTCTTCTAGCGCAGTTCATTCTCCATATTTTTCTCTACTTGTCCGTGCACACAAATGCAATATCGTTACTTGCAATATATTTATTAAACTCGCACAAATTTATCACTTATTTATTTATCTGTTGCATTTTTTGCAATAAGAGAAAAAGCTTATTTTACTCTTTACTTATAAGTTTATTTTACTCACAGTTTTGAGTTATACAAATTTATCGATATAATGCAAAACGACGAGAAGATCGATTCCGTGCTAATAATTTTATAATTGACTCAATACTAATGCGGATCGATATATTGCGAGAGAATAATCTGAAAAGTCAATATTAACTATGAATGAAATTGCAATTTTCTGCAATTGCAAGACAATCGCATCGTCATCTCGTTAGTCGCGCAAATCAAGCTTAATGTAATAATTGAAGAGAGAAAGAGAGTAATATTTTTGCTCTCTTTGCCGTAATCTTGAAAAACTGAGCACACAACCGGCTTTATATCATATCTGTTAGTCAGTTGTTTACGGGTCAGTTAAATGTAAAGATAGAGATACGCAGGTACGAACGAAATGAAAACTGCAAAGTACAGATATATTCCATAATGAATGTTTAATGGGTATCGAATCTAATTTGCGAGACATCGAAATCCTCGACCCACACAAACCGTGAGCACGTGAGAAGCATGTAGTTCTGGCACGAGAATCGGCTTCAAACTTCGATTTCTCTCTAGCCGATTCTCTTCGGCACGTAAAGAGCAAGTACGAAAACACATTACACAACTTTTGTTTGATGCGGCCCCAAAACGTTCAAGATAATTCATTTATGTCGCACTGTATCTTCATTGTCTTTGGCACATATGCCGCAAACGAACACTTCTTGTATTACAACACAAATTGCCGCTACATGTTGTTCACAAGTGAGATAAAGATTACGAGTGAGCAAAAAATTGATTTGCCGTGTGTTACACTCTCTCGCAATTGCATGTGCAGTTCTCTGTGCTAAAATTAAGCCGCGCCATAACTTTTTCAGGAGCGTTGATATTTCGCGCGGAAACTAATTTAATGTAAATGCGCGCGACAAAATATCAAGTTTCAAAAAACTTGGATGTTTTACAGTTTTCACCAAAACAAATAAATTACCGTTGCAAGCGTGTGATTGATTGTTAAATTACTTTTATTATTTCTAAATCATATTATTAATTTGATTGATTTCCAATTAAAAAAAGCTTGCTCTGCTGAAAACGCGCGGAAAAATATTATATAGTTTTTTCTCTCTTCTGACATATGATATTCTCTTTTGCGTCATCGTGATGTGTGTAAATTATTCTCCTAGCATTACTCGCTCACCACACTAGTTTCACAATTTTGCTAACGAATTCAACACGTTTTTATTGGTACTTTTGAAGTTGATAAGAGGAATTCCCGCCGAGCTAATACTCGGCGAAAATTTCTCGTTCAAATAATCAAGCGCAAAGTTCATATTTTGCGCTAAGTGCAAAACGCAATTCTAAAGAGAATAAATCGTCAATTAGCAAAATTGCTTGTCAGAGAAATTGCGTAATTTACGTCGCTATTTCGTTTTACTCGAAGTGTCAGCTCTGGATATATATTTTCGTACTTTAATACGTCACATTTTTTGTTTTAATTTTAATCAGAAATTTGGATAAAGCAAAAAATGTGTATGTGAAGTTTAGAACAATTTGAGAAAATAAATATATAAGTGTGTGTGTGTGTGTGTGTGTGCGCGCGCGTGCGTGCGTACATATATTTTTTTATAAATTAAACACGTGTATTTAAGATGGTGTTAGGTACATATTTTACTTTTCGTTTTTTCTCTCTTTTTACAAGCGATTGTTCGCTTCGGTAATAACCATTTTAAAAGCTAGTTTTCTAAATCAATTAATTTTCATCCCATGCTCTTACCTATTCTTGGAATTCCGTATAACTTCTGCCTTGATTTTCAGCGGGCAGTTAAATTTACTGTTAAACAATTTGTGTGGAACTTTGGAATTGTTTCTTCGTTGTTTTGCGTTCCTACCACGAGTAATCGTTTGACAATCATGAAAAAGAAACAGAAAAAATACAAACAAATTGTTATTACATACACATGTTTATCTTTTTTGAAATAATAATGCGACTTACTGTATTATGTGTTACTTGCTATAATTAAAATAATATCTAAAGTCTTGTAAAGTTTCGTCACGTATAATTAATAAGTCGTCCTATGTAATGATATAATACTAATTATATAAAACGATTTAAAATATGATTTGCATATAAATTACGACATACTCTGTTAGTTATTTTGAAATTTTAATATTAATCAATAAAAAAATTATCAAAGAATCTTTTTTTGCACTAAATAACAAATGTCTTAAATTACTTTGGTATATAAAGCAGAGACTTGCCGATGTAGGTTTATTGTACGTAAAAAATTGAGATTAATTTCATTCAATCTTTGTCGCTTTATTACGACACAGTTTTTATTTAAAATTAACACTTCGATCAAATTTTCGTTTAATCATCTTTGATATTCCGGATATTAAGAAAAAGAAGATTACCTAGATTTTTTTCGTCACAAAAAGATGTTCACGCATGAAGATTCGTTGCTGATAAAAACTTGTGAGGAAAGAAATAAAAGTGAACCAAGTAGCAAGATATTGACGTGACAAAAAGTAATTACAAAAGTTCCAATCAATAGACGCGGTGAATGAATTTCCGCGCTATTGGAACTGTAAACATACAAATATTACGCAATTAGCAAAGTAAATAAACGAACTGTCATTTCGTCGTAATAGAAATTAGAGCGCGATTATTATATTAACTCGAGAATAATTGTAAATAAGATTAAGATGATACGCGAGGCACTGTAGTGGGTTTGCGATGTGTCCTCTCCTTATAAATATAGAAACCGTGAGAAGCGGATGACTATCTATGCTTGCTTTTAGAGTTAAAATCGCGCCGATAGTCGAGAACGATGGAATGACCGACCAACACGAATTTCGTATCTTATCTATTCCCTACGACTCTAGATCACGAGACTCTAGATCACGTGTCTATAAATATCTGTAGGTATCTTTAAGAAAGAGAGAAACGACGGGGAAAATCTAATACTTATAGACTACTTTTTTCTTATGTTTCTATTTCAAACATAAATTTTGATCGCGATTATTACTAATAACAAAATATAAAGATTTTTAGTTTGATAATATTCGAATAATAACAACTTAATTTTTAACAATAAAAAGACGCAGAAAGTTTTTTTAAAAATTTTTTTAAGGTAGAAACGTATTTAAGAAAATGGTTTTTATTTATTTTATTTTAAATTATAATGTCGTAGTAAATTATAATGTCGCTTCTGTACATGTCGTTGCTATAGGAGTCACGATGTAACAAGTTGATAATGCAATTTGTCTCTAGAAAAAGAGACAAATCCGTATTATATTTTACGGTGTGCATTAAATCGCTGCGCGTGCGGTAGGTACTCGTATCTTTCGACGAGAACAGATGTCGAAACGATGGTGTCGCACAACTTCTTATGTTTTCCAGTAATGGATTCTCATTGTATCGGCAGCATTTTTATTAATAGCAACTTCTTTGAGCGGTTATACATTTGCACTGCGAGTAAACACTATCCTTTGCACAGGTACATCACATTGATTAATAATGCCCGAGTACTTTACGTTAGGTACATATTAGTGTTGTGTGCACCTTCTGGCGTTTAGTTTCGTGGATTGACTCTGCACACATAAAACACACGATTCAAAAGACTTTTCTCTTGAATTTACAATTCAATCTATCTTCCGCAATTAAATCTACTGATTATAAAACGTTCAAAATTTGTTTCTCGTGTACATTAAAAAACTATGACTAGAAAAAATGACTAGAAAAAAATTACAGAGAAAAATATAAGCAACAAATGTGTGTGAAATAATATTTTTGTGCAAGAAAAGTCGCGAGTCGTGGAATTTCTCACGTTCGACATATATCATATTAATAAAAAAAAATCATCAAGCGAGAGACTCAATATAATTGAAAAGCTTTCTGTGTTCTTAGTATATTACTTGTAAATATCGCTAAAATCGTTACAATCGCATTTTTTTTTTAATATATGCGTGCAGTGTGTCGTGTTTTAGATATACGTAACATTGAAATACATTTTATCGGTATTAAATTAGCACTGCAACACGTTACGTTACATACTTTAGTATTACTTGTACACTTACGTGCGTGTTGCGACAAAATGAGAAGAAATATTTTGCGACTATGAAATAAGGAGATAATAACATGAAATAGAAAAACCGATTCACTGTGTAATATTGCGCATTTGTGGAACACCTTTCTCATTTTCCGAACAAACATGTGAAATGGTGCGACTCGGTAGTGTATTTGACTGTCTTCGCACGGAGAATTGCGCTCGATATCGATTGCATACAAATTGCTTTTTCACAATCGAATTGCGATATTCCGCGGGTTTTTCTTTATGAGCTTTATGGGTGTTGCAGACGGGATAGGAGCTTTTACTTACTGTCTGTATGTGTCACCATTAAAAAGAATCCTACAGGCAGCAAGTATTCGCGTATCTCAAGATTAAATCTAAGCCATGTACGTCGACGAGAAAACGATTGTTTCGTTCGACATACAAAGGAAATCGATAGAAGAAAAGAAAAATTAAACCGGGCTTGTCGTAACGTCCGGCGCCAAGACGAAGATCGTAAGTTTGGTAGAATACGGAACTAGTTTCGGCTAAAGTAAATAAACATGTACACATAAAACCGCGAGTCTGTAACGACCAAATGTTATTTCTTTGAGAGAGAAGAAAGAAAAAGAAAACACCTTCTCTTTCTTAAAACCAAACTAAATGCAAGATTAATCCCTTCGCGAAATTCTGTATGCAATTTTACATCTACGTGCGATGCGTGTGTAACGCGCATTCGGTATTTTCAGGTTTTACAACTATTGCGCCAAACTGATTCGATATAAGAATCTCTCGCGTGACTCTTAATTTTTCCCGTATCTCGTTGTTATTTTCCTCGTGAATTAAAGAGATAACGTCGAATAACGGTTATTCTACCGATAAAAGAACTTATGTTATAAGAAGGAGACTGTTATGTAACAAATGTATAATTTTAAAAGTAGCAAAAAATGTTCGAAATAAATTTTTTCTCTTCATATTCTCAGCGTCGTTATTATCGATATAAAAGAGAGATGTAAGAAATTTTCCAATAAAAATCTTACCTGTCACAAGAAATTACGACAAGAGTAAAAACGCTAGAAGCAACAGTCACATGTGCCACGAAGTTGTTGATGGTACAATATACTACTCCGAAGGGCCAATTAGAGTTGAGAAGGTAGATAAAGTTGAAGGCGCAGTTGAGCAACGACATCATAAGATCTGCCACGGAGAGATTCACCAAGAAGCAATTAGTGACGGTGCGCATCCGTCGATGAGCTGAAACAGGAGAAAAAAAACAAGAACAAAAACGAAATAATATAAACCTTTTATGGAAATTGTAATTCTCCGACGTGTCTGAAGAAGCAAAGATGCGTCTTTTGATGCCATTGCGCGCGCTCGCGTTCGCTAACTTTCCCACTTCCACTTTGTCGTTACGAAGAATTACAAACTTTCCACCAAGAGCGTTACCGAGACTTTTGCGATTTCATTCAAACGGCTACGAAGTTCTAGCGTACGTTTTCGTGTAAGCATAACTTCTCGCCGATATTAAAATATTCTGACAATAGCTGTCGTTGCAAGATGTCTGTTCTCTTATATAGACTCTTGCAAAATGATACATTTGTAACTGAAACGTGTCACATTCTCTGCAGAAGTTATATTCTCTGCTACATCTTTCAGTAAACGCACATTGCTAAAGGACATCATAAGACTTATATTTTAGAGAAAGAAAGACTGTTGATTATTAACCATTATTAACCATTAATATAAAAAATATTTTAATAAAATATATTATAATATATTATAATAAATTCTATATTTATTTTTTATATCCAATTGTTTATTAACGATAATTAACGATTAATATAAAATAAAAAAATATATAATAAAAACTATAATAGATTTTATAATATTTATTTTATATCTAATCAATTCGCTTCTACACAATGATATGTGGAAGTTGTTTGCAATCGCATGTAGTGCCAATTTTATGATATTAAAATATGTGCGTTCTCGCATTATTTTCTTTAAAGGAAACTATATTTTGTCCGCAATATCGATTAAGAAGAAAACGAGTGATGTTTTCAAAAGTGGAGCGAGGACTTTCTCCATGAACGATATCATGCGTTAAAGACTTTTCTCAAGTCGTTTCTTAAAAAAATTAAGAAAACTCGGTATCATAAAAAAAAAAGAACAACAGCGTAATGTACTTTCGCGATACACGCAGTAACGAGAAGATGTGTGTACGAGAAAGATTAGAAAGTTTTTATATTGTAAAAGGATATAGGCTTCTTATGAAAGATGCTGCTTATGATATATGAAGAGTTAAAGCAATAATGAAGAGAGTTAAAGCAATAATATGCTAATCTTGTAAGAAAAATTTCTCGATAAGATCATAAATCACTTTAACGAATCACAATGTAGTTCTTTATATTGTTTGAATTTATTTCTTGATTGTCACATTGAGAGACATGTCAAATAATAAAGAATTAGAAAAGAAGAAGTATTTGCCTTTTACGAAAAACTTTATGTATCTTTATATGTGTGTGTGTTATACATAAAACTCTAAGATCATAAAAAAATATAGAAAAATATTATTTGCATGTTGCAACAAAAGTTCGTTGTGGCACAGATGTGCGTCTATTCAATAATTAAATTATAATCTGCACAAGTCCGTTGCCATCTGCGAAAAAGTTTTACAAATTGTAAGTCCTTAATATATTGTATTGTATAATGAAACCGCGACACATTTTGTTATGTCACACGCCGAGAACTTTGTTACCAAATCTACAGGTCAAATAATATTTGCAAAATATAATTTGTCTATGTCACGTACATACGAGCTTGATTTATACGATGTCTTCTGCTTTGCAATGCAAATAACAAATATATGAGTTGACTGACAGAATTTTTACGCGCACGATGATAACTTCCGTATCATTCGAGTAATCTTTCGTCGTGCTTTTACTTTTCATCTGTTTCTTTGTATCGTAATAAATATAATATAAATTTATATATCATATCAATTTATATTTATACATCAAATATAATAATAATATAACGCACGATGTTGAATGAATAAAATTTGATTTAAACGTTTATGTTTGCACAATACGCAAGTAATATTTCGACGTGGAAAAAATTAAATATATTTTGTTACAGCAATTTTTAATAAGCTTAATTTACAAATGTAAATTACTTTCCTTTGACAGGAATATAAACAGGATTCTGGTTACACAATTTGACAGCGATACTTGAGAATACATTCATCGCACATAATGAGACATTTTCTTTTCGTTGAAGTAGATTTATTCTGCTACTTTGCTGCAAAAATTTTATTCCAGAACCGATGATAGAAATCGCATGTTACCAAATTTATGTCAGTACTTAATTTCATTATCATCACCGATATACTTTCACGAAAGAGCCAAAGGTTCAACAAAAGGAAATTTATTTTACTAATAAATTTTTATTAGACAATTTTTCTTACAACAACAACTTTCTGCGAAAACGGTCAATATTACGAAAATATAATGACACAGTTTTGGAATAACCAGATTTTTACAACTAAGTATTAAGATCGATATGAGCTAATGTACGTGCAATTATATGTTATATATATTATATATATTACACATTGTATATTATATATATTACATAAATTATATATTATATGTAAATATTTATGTAAATTTCCTAATTAAAGTTAATGTGAATCTCTATCTTCAAAGTATAATTTATACATTTAAAGAAAGAAAATAAATATATTATTGCACATATATATCTAGCATATTGATAACGATTTTAAGAGGATGCTGAACCGTCTTGTTTTATCAGCTTACTATGAATGAAGTTTCCGGAGTTTTGTCGTACTTACTGCACAAATTAGAAAACGGTTCTCTAAATTAAAAGAAAATAGTCTAAAAACTCATTGCAGAAAATAAATGTTTCTGAAACAAAAAAATTTGTCATCAAGAAAATTCTCAAGATCAAGCTAACCTAACCCTAACCTAAACTTCAAATCTAAAATTTTTTTATTTTAGAAACATTTATTACCTGCAGTAAGTCTTTAGGCTATTTTCTTTTAATTTGAAGAACCGTTTTCTAATTTGTGCAGTAAGTATGACAAAACTCCAGAAACTACAATTCATATTAGGATGATAAAACAGGACGATTCAGCATCCTCTTAATACTCACAACTTGTTAGTTGTACATTTTCACGAGTTTTTAAATTGTTGTAATCAGACTTTTATTTTGGTACAATCAGCAGGAAGGAAGAAAATAATAAATCTTAGCCATAAGTGAACAGTCGATATTTAAAATTAATTATTGTTCTATCTGGCAAGACATTCCGCGCGATTTATGTGTTATTTGTATCTTGGAAAAGCTATAACACAGTATTTATGATACGCATCTTTCATAAACGAATTACACCACTGACTTCAGAGCAACATGTTTACTGCAGTCATGAAGAAGAGCAGAAACTTAAGATTGAAGCGCCGTACAATTTTGATACGCAACTAATTACGTTGTTCGCGACTGACAATGAAAATCGTACACTTCGTAAACAATTCATCCTTGAATGCAATAAAGTTGTCTCTGTTATTCAAAAGATTATTTTCAGTTGCAAAGTTATGCTAATTTGTGCGCAATTCCAATTCCGAGAATAGAGCAAATCAGAAGAACATGCTTTTCTTGATCTAAAGGGAACAGAACTTGCTTTTCTTGATCTACTTATGTTGTCAAAGAAATGGATTCTGTGAAAATTTTGTGTCTGATTTTTAATCAGACACAAAAGAATTGCGCACGATAAGAAATCAATAAAAAATTATATGAGATCCTTTTGAATATTACTTTTCTCGGCTATTCTTTTGTGTATCAAATATTATATATTTTTACACGTATATAATGAAAAGTATATATTGAAAAGTATATACATGTTCAAGTCGCCGACCGGCGATCGGCGCTTTCGCTTTTAGAAATTCTTTGCACGGATGATCTTTCATAAAACTCTTGTGTAAAGTTGAAATTTATACACAACAAAGGCGAAGTATTTCTGCTTTATTCAAGTTGCTGATTCGCAGAGTGCTCTTTTTAGTTTCTCGGAAGTGGAGATATGTATATAAGAAAAACAATACATATGTATATTTTTATATAAAATAAATTAAGAGATACGTTATAGTCGTAAAATATAAATCTAAATTATTCTAATAATACCAAAAAAAAATAAATTTATGAGAAAAGATATAAAAATTAGAAATATTTAATGTATTAATTAAAGTTTTGTATATGTGCATATACATGTAATACATACAAACATATATTTAATTAATCTAAAATTAATCCATACTTTGTAATTGTATGTTAATACTCAAGTTGAATTACTTGTTATCAGTATGTCAGGTGCATACTGCTTCTGTTCGAAGTATATCGTAACTTTATCGTGAAATGCAGTTTGCGTAGGAACGCTAGTCAATGACTGATTGTGAGTGAGATCGTAGTCATTGCTGGCATTCCATTAGAAACTAACTGGGATTTTTATGAAAGATCACAATTCACGCAACGAACACTCAAAACATACACATTCCGACCTGCGCGGTGTTTGTGAATGATGAGAATTGTCCGTTTGCATTAAACATAAGCGAATTGCAGAGCTATCTGCGCAGAAATTCGATGTTGTAGAAATGCCACTCTTGTTAGACATGATGTGGCAGATTAACGATTATTGAGTCCCGACGCAATGTTGAAAAAGGCATTAGTCAGGAGACTTTATCAGATTTATAACACCGTTTATTTCGTATTTTGTACAAAACAGACGCAAAATATAATAAATATGCGATTTATATTTTGTGAACAAAAACGCGCGGGTGAGTTTTGTGTGTGTGTGTGTGTGTGTATAATATTATAACAAATCGATCTGTTTGTTGTAGAAAAACACGAAATACAATTGCGCGATATATCAGTTGTGACAGGAAAAAAACAACCGTAACGGCAGCAGTAGCTGCAATTTCTTGTCTTAAAACCTCTGTCACCGCTGAAAGCGATGTGATAAACACATCAACTAAATTTAACCCCAAAAAACAAAACTAAGCTCTCAAGAGTCGTAATTCGAAGGAACATAAATAATTATTTTGAAAATTAAAAACTATGACAAGTGTGAAACTTATTTCTTTGTCTGTATTTTCTTTTTTTTTTTTACTCAATTATATAGAATTTAATACGCATTAACTATATCCGAGTCAATAAAACGCAGTTAATCTTTTCTTATTCAATGCACTTTAAAATGATCGTAGGTCATATGATAGTTTCTATACGATAAAATGCGTGTACGTATTATTATTGCGCACATTGTGCAAAAAGAAGAAAGAAAAACTACGAAACACAATACCTTTCTTCTTAAATCTTTCTTAATTTTCGCGAAAAATTGAAACAAGATCAAGCTTTACAAAGAGAGCGTGAATCACGCCTAGCTTTTTACGTAAGTACGTTAGTGTTTTATGAACGCCAAAGTATCGCGTAATTCAACATCTGTAGCATAACACGTCTTCGCATTCGTTGCGTCTTTCGTATCGCATGAAAAGCGGCTCGGCGCAGTCTTTTATCACCAGAGTGCAAGACTTCCTGAAATTTTTTCTATCGCGCTTTAATCGTATTTATGTACTTTTGCCATTTTGCGAGCCGATCTTAAACGACATAACATAATAGTTAGATGCGGTAAAGTTCCTAATACGCGATTTAATTCTTTTGAAATTTACTCGCGCGCAGTTAAGTCAAGCGGTTATAAGTAGCATAATTAAGCGTCTTATCCGGACATGGCTGGATGTAGAAACATCATTAAACCCTATATAACTCGAGAATTTCAGCAGTATGTATAATCGTACCAAGTTGTACATAATATAATTCTAAAAGCATTTCAATTTAATCAGAGAATAACGCGGCAAATATAATAGAAATTTAACTCTTGTACTCTGAAAACATGCGCTTTTAATAATGCATATACACGAAACTATTATTTATTTTATTTCTTTAACGGGTAAAATGTAACGTTTAATTTGGTTACTAATTAAGGGTTTTTTTTTTTTTTTTTTTTTTTTTTTTTTTTTTTTTTTACAGTATTTTTGCACTGTCTTCACTTATAGAGAAACGTCTTGGCTCGATTTAATATGTTTCCGCACTGCAAACTATCAGAACGCTCGCAATAATTCTGGTTAGTCACCGCAGACATCCCTAAACGTCACTCAAACATATCTTGTCAAGATGGAAACCTTCAGCAATTAGATAATGAATGATCTTCTTTGAAGACAGGCGCGCATTGAACAATTTCAACGCGGTTATAATTTGACACGCTCCAACAACCGTGACACGTTATCAACGTACATAAAATCTTTGCAAACACTTTAATGCAGTTTCAGCTTTTCACGTCGATCTACGGTCGGTTTATGCTCGCTTTATAAACACATAAAAAAACTTTTGTGTTTTCCCGACTTTTTTTATTTAATAAATAATAATATTGTACTCATAGTTTTTGTTGAAATTACATTACAGTTACGCATTAAATTATTTTTAATGAGCACTTTAACTTTGTGAAACACAGTTTTTCCTTAATTAGCAGACAAGCAGCATATGAAATAATCCGACAATAATAGTATTAACGTAGTTGTTTTATAGATATTTTGTCTTCTCCCCATGTTTGCAGTTTTCAATTACAAAGACATATATGTTTATTATATATTTCGCTATATGAAGATCTCAGCTTTTTCAAGAGATTAATTATAAAAAATATTACTGAAAGTTCCGCTATAATTTCAAATTAGCAGGCAAGTAGATACATAAAATAATACGACAACAATAGTATTAACATAGTTGTTTTAAATACTTTATGTTTATTTTATGTATTCGCAGATTTCGATTACAAAGATATATTATTATATATTATTATACGTATATTTTGTTGTATGAAGATCTCAGTTTTAAAGAGATTAAATTATAAAAATATTATTATTAGGTTCTAAAATTTCAAAAATTATGCGCTCGTGCACGTTTGTGCACAAAATAAAACATGACAGATGTAACAAAAATGCACTTTTTCTAAAAGTATTCCTGCGACAGCAATATTTACAATAAATCTCTCGCGACTGCATTTTGTCGAAAATATTTGTTTGTTGTTTTTGAAACCTTTTTGGTTTATATTGTTATATATATATATATGTGTGTATACAGGGTTATATATATATATATATATATACAGGATGTCCCATTTTAATGTACCACCCCAAATAACTTTTTTATTTTTGAGCTTAGAAAAAAATGTTTCAGACAAAAGTTGTATGGCTTTGAGG